>CP137679.1:8525308-8743356 GCA_037976565.1 Mesocentrotus franciscanus
ACTGGTCTCTCTCCATCTCCCTCGAACAGAGGAGGCTTGTTGGAAGGGTATATAAGACAGACTTCATTCGTATCTTAGGCAGTTAGTGATGAGTAGAGAATCTAGCAGTTAAGAGTGAGACTTGTGAGCTGTCGAGAGTTAATTGTGTCATTTAGGTGACAAGCCTGTCACAACAGCTAGTGTTTGAAGGGCCAACCAGTTCAGAAATGGTCTCCAGTCATGTTAGTCTATCTTCTCAGTCAGTTATAATGCCTGCTCCACTATTTTGCCTATCTGATATTGCAAGACATTCTCTCTCATCCATCCTTGTAAATGTGTTTGAGTGTGCAGTATAATAAACTCCTCAACTGTAATTCCTGCCTCACGTGTGTTTATTCTCCCTGACTACCGGCCATCCCAGACAACTAAACTTCAACCTAAAGCTGGGTTCTATTTTTGGGACTTCTACAGAATAAGGAATATATTCTGCCCAATTATCGACAAATATAAGCCGCCGTTACAATAGGTATCCATCTCCCTTCGGTAAAGTGGTAGCTGTAGATTAATTCTTCTGTAGAACGTTTATGGAGTTGATGGGATTTGAATCCTGTACCATTTGATCTAAACTTCATTGGCGTAATCATGCATCCACAAATTCACTAGCTTGCAACACCCCTACTTTGTCTAATGCCCATTTCAGACGATGCGTCATTTACTGACGCATCGCTACTCGCGCGTCAGCGGCTTGTGAGTTCTTTGACGCGACACGTGAGTGACAACGTAAAACAAAGGGATTTTAAAATGAACCGTGCTAACAATACTTTCAATAATTAGCGCATGGGTTAATTGCTAAAGAGCCCCATTTAGCGCAGGTAATAACGCAATCGAAATAACGGCTCGCGTACAACTGATATAACCACGATAACATCTTTTCCCCTGTAACTAACAAGACATAGGTGCTGCCTGAAGTTCAATAAGACATGGTTATTTTTGACGATCGTTACGTAGGTAACACAGGATTTCTCAAGGCAATTCAGACCATACAGGTGTCGAATGTTCACAATGCCTAATTTTTAGAAGGGAAATTTTCCGCCAAATGCCATGTAACCTTTACATCGCACACAGACAAAGCAAAATCCATGAATTTTAAGGTGGAATGGGAGTAGTCAACCGCTTGTTGTGGTATGCAGATGCTATTAAAATAATCTCATATTGCACAAGAGAAAGGAAAGAAAAGCGCATGTGATTCGGCGCAGACGTCTTATCTTTAACCTACTGAATACATTTAAAGTCACACGATCCTCTGTTTGGATACTACTTCGTGATCAAGGGAAGTAAGCATTGAAAACAAAGTATTATCCGTGGTTTATCCAGGATAGGGTGGAGCGGGATATCCCCCAAAAAAAAAAAAAAAAATAGATAGATTAAATATCAGTAAACATCAATATGCTACTTAGAGGAAGACAGACCTCTTAGAACATGACTTTATCAGAATGTACATGTAGCCTAAATACTCCTCGAGATCATGGGACAATGGCTCTAGAATTTGAATAATTTTGGGAGGAACTTGGTAAAGACCCCTCCTCTAAGCATTACTCTTCATACAGCATGGAGACTGGGAGACAATATATATTTACATGAGACTGTATGAAAATAGCTGTACAATTTCAGATATTCAGATAGGGAATAGCCCGCAATCCCCGCACCCCCAATTGCGTTCCTATGACCTTCGCAGTTGCATTACACAGCCAAAGCATAACTTTCCCCCGTTTATATAATTTCTCGATACGCCACTGAGTATGCCACGTATCTCTTCGTGATTTAGAATGGATGCTGTATTGTTTACAGCTCGGCGAAACCAAGATTAATTGTAAATGCCATCAGGGGGCCAAGCCATCCGACCCAAAACGTTTCAAATGAACGTAACCTGCATGGTGAATGAACGTAAAGGGCGTTTTCGATGCCCGGAAGTAATTTGTGTGGAGATAAACAAGGGCGCATCCAGCATATACTGAAACCGACGTACACCCCCTCCGTTTAAAAACCCATAACATTACTCTTACTCTACGATGTACATACAGGGTGTCTGTGTCACATGAAATTGCCCAGTTATCTCCTGCTCACCCTCGTGATGGGATTCTATCCCCGCCCTATTTATCACTTTCTGGATACGCCACGGAATGACCCTGCTCCCAACTGAAGACCAGTAGTGTTTAACGGACGCTGGAGGCAGACTATATAGAATATATATATATATATATATATATAGAGAGAGAGAGAGAGAGAGAGAAAGAGAGAGAGAGAGAGAGAGAGAGAGAGAGAGAGAGAAATAGAGAGAGATATATATATATATATATATATATATATATATATATATATATATATATATATATATATATATATATATATATATATAGCCGAAGGCTCGTAATAAAATTGTAAAGTACAGCTACGTCTCACGTTCCAAGACCATTTTCTTCACGCCTATATATATATATATAATTAAAATCTGTTTATCCTCCTCCTTCGTCCAAAAAGGTGGTACTCGCCCGACCCCATCCCCCGCACCCACGCACAAACACGGATATACACGCACAACAGTTACTCACCCACACACACTTTGAACACGTGCACTTGGTCAACCATGAACAAAATCGTGGAAATGGAAACAAAATGGCTCCTTCCGGGCCTTTTATTTCTAATAATATGTTGAAACTGTTTTTTAATCTTGACAGAGCTATTTACAATAGCTATTAACAGTCAAAGTCGTTTTACGTGATATTTTGCGCCCACTCAATGTTAAATACATCAAAGCTCCATGAAAATGATTAACTTTTTTTGTCAGATGTCTTTTAATGTTGTTTATAAATATAACGAGATACTAAATGTTATAGCTTGGTGTTGTTCTCTGTTAAATATTTAACAAGTCAGAGTAAGAGCCTGGTCTGATCCAAATCATGTCCGACCAGAGAAGCCATTTGTGAAATAACGGTTTCTGTCGTGAGCTCAGGTGTTGACTGGAAGGAGCGATAGCCTCGATATAGAGTTTCCTCATATATTTAGAGTAAACTTATTTGTAGACAATCGTTGAAGGATAACAACATACCTGGTACAAATGTCTTTGATCAAATGGAACAATATATCAGCACACGGAACAAGTTTGAAATCCAATTTCCTTCCTACTACAAGAAGTAAACTTTGTCCTTAAAGGTACTATATGTCCCATTTGCAGGCCAAAAAAATGAAAGGGTTAAATTCCAACGGCATTTGAAAGATAATACTAATTTAGAACTTCCCTAAAAAATAGGGGGCTTGAAAATGTCTTTAAGTGGAAAAATAACGACTATTAGTTGTCGAATCGACTTAGGAGCTATAGAGCCAGTAAGTAATAGTCTGATTTTTCAGACCATTGTACCGAATGGTCGTACGTTTTATGCTGCGCAAAGATTCAATCAGTTTAATTTTGGCCATTACAAGAAGTGGGTTATTGATGTAGACAAATGCTCATGTACCCTTTACAGCTCATTTTATGTATGTTATTACCAAAGATGAAAAAGCCAGTCAGTCACTCAATAGTGTCTGACAGTGAAGTCTAGCAAGTAAACGGGTTTCCTTGCATAATTTGAATATTAGGACACTGCTAACGTTTAAATTTCACAGATAGGACATACATGACATATTCATAATTCCTGCAAAGTTCTACAGAATTTGATGTTGGCTGCAAAAGGGACATAGTATCTTTAAAGGGTTCGATTTAGTATGTCAAACGGCCGTGCTGGTGTTGGCGGAGCGTAAGCCTACTTTAATTAAAAGTCTCAAATTACAATTTTATCCATCTGCATGCTAAGCCAAACCATCGCCAGAATTGAGCAATAGATCAAGCAAGACTAATCTGAAAATACTTTAAACTCCATGTTCCTCAAAGCTACCTGCCTATGTAACGACAATAGCTATAGCACACGTCTAGACGTGAGAAGAAAAAAAAAAAAACATTTTTTTGTGCGCACCATTCGAATCGAAACATCCACATGCAAGTGCAAATGTGTTGATGAAAAGGAGGATAGGGCGTCCAATATCGAATAATTACAAAAACAGAGAAACCGTTCAAGATGAGGTAAACATTTTGTAATGAAAAATACCAAATAAGAAGAAAAAAGGAACAATAATTCTAACAAACAGTGGAAAATCAATAGAAAAATATTGATGACCTTGCTACTTTTAGGCCGAACCGAATATTATACAAATCTGACCACGACCAGATTTTGGCAGAATATGCAATAGCTGTTGATATGAACATTCAAACATGTAAAATCTTAGCGATTGAGTATATGAATAGTCATATGATTAATAAAATTACAATTTCAAGGGATTTCAAAACTTCCTGAGAGGATGAAAGTGTAAATCTGTTTAGAATCGTAGTGATGTCAGACCGGTAGTAAGATGCTCTACGATTTGAAGCCAAATTCGGCTTTTACTCACTAAATGCACTCAAATATTCAGGTTCTAGGTAGTACTTTCACTTCTTACAACCTTTATCAGGAAGACGATGTTTTGTGTAGATTACTATTTTTAATGGAATTGCCATTTATTCGAAAATCAGATCCCAGGAGCATCGTGACTTTGTAATCGAGGAACAATGCCTTACGAACAGGGTCCTGGTGCATTTACATAAACTTCGGGACCCTACAGCGTCTAGGCTACTGCTATACCACTGAGCCTACTCAATGATTCTGATTGTCCCCCGATTTTTTTTTCTGATCGATTATCAGTATGATTAGTGAGCTCCCACAAAATTGGGGGAAATATTCCTTTAAACAAATTTAAATCTCCTAATTGATCTCATTAAACTAGAAAGCGTTGATGGCAGACAACATTTCAATGACCTTCTTGATGTGACAATCAATCTGTCAAAATCTGTAAACGTGCGATTTGGAGCACCTGCCCAAACACGACGAAAGTGATGGTATTCTTAAAATTATCTCACCTAGACAATTTTAATGCCAAATCTGAGATGCATGGCCCGGCCTACATGTTATCAGCGTCTGTGATATAACATATGGTGTAATATTGAAGCCCTAAACAAATTGCGCTTCATAATGATCATTAAGTGCCTCAAAAAAGTAAAAAATCTTTGAGTGACCGGCTTTACCATACTCATTTTCCCCCAATAGACTGTAGTGTTATAAAAACCGTTAGGAAACGGTTTTTGAAATTTCGAATTCCAATCATAAATAACTTGATAATCAGACGGGCGATCGGCTTGTAAACGTCATGGGATTCCTGACTGACCTAAAGGTTTATAATGATGATTGCAGCATGAGCTAAATCCAGAATTTTGTTTAGAATCTGAGACAAAGATACCCAATCCCTTTAAAACAAATCAGAATGTCTTACGCTTTCGCTGCCAACCATGAATTGTCATCAATCAATCATGCTCTATAAGTTTAGATTTGGTTTGAAAATTTAAATATCTACCGATGTCACAAAGATAAAGCACTTTTTTCAGAATAACACCTCATGCATGTCATGACAGTGAATAAAGAATCGACTAACTCAATTTCATTTACCGTAGAAGAACAGTAGTTTTATGTTAAAGAAAACATTTTAAATGTGGGGGAAAAATCAGAGCCGTTTCGGTACAATAAATGATAAAAACACACGCTGTCAGAGTGATGCTCCATCAATAAAGCCCTTTTGATTCAGATATGACTATACATTTATAGCCTGAAAAACAATTGTCATCGAGATATCAAATTGATCTCCGGTTGAAAGTAGGTCACGATTCAACGACGGTGTTGAGTTTCCACATGAATTATATAATCGGTTGTGAGAGATGCTCAACTTGTTCCGGAAAATTGATATTGTTGCGTGCTCTCGTGCTGAAATCAATATCAAATTGTTCATATCGTTTACGCTTTCATGCCCCCGATTCTACTAGAAAGAAATGTCACGTTTGTATCCCCAAGGGCAATCTGACAAAGGTTTATATGTCTGAGGTGGTACAAAAACGAACCAGGAATAAAAACATTTGTTTTCTTTACATTGTGAAAAACTTGGTTGTGATGAAGAAAATGTTCGGTGAGAAGAGAGGAAGAATTTAGGCTTGTATTACATTTGTAATAATTCCAAGTTAATTATGAAGACTGGAAGACGAAAATGTTCAGTGAGGAGAACAAATGATAAACGTTTGGCTTCTTTGTTACTTTTGTGAATATTTCGATATTGATTGTGATGAAGAGACTGTTATGCGAGAAGACACAATACATGAGAGACACTTAGCGAGAAACGGAAGAAAAAGGTCTCATGTTACGCGAAAGAAATTATTTGTACATACAAACAAACTATTGTCTAAAGAAGAGGTAAATTCAAAGCAAACTAATGGCCAAAGCAGGGTAGCAAAGATTCGAAATATAACAATAAACAAAGAATAAAAACACAATAAAAACAAAGAAATAACAGAATATGGAGCAGAATGAAAGGTGGCCAAATTGTGTATAAAATCATTTGCCAGATAATAAGGACAAAATGTACTTCCACAAAAGAACCATTAGATATAATAGAAACAATCATGCAAAATTACATTATTTTGAAAGTGTCTAAAACAAATCTACTTCTATCTGTCCACTTTGGCAAACAAAATATTATAGTTTTCTATGAATTTAATTTCAATGAGATGTGTGTGTGTGTGTGTGTGCAAGTTTATATTAGCCACCAAAAAGTACAGGGGGTGTTTCACAAAGACTAAGATCGACTTTAAGTTGGACTTAAGTATAGCAGGCCGTTCATGCCATTGTTTGCTATCATTATTTACTGGCATTGGTCTCTCAAGGGACGTACAAATCATGGTCAAAAATCTACAAAACTTACATTTTTTGATAATTCATTATTGAAGGAAAAATATTTTCTAAAGATCATAATGGTGAGAGCAAACAATGGCACGAACGGCCCGTTATACTTAAGTCCAACTTAAAGTCGATCTTAGTCTTTGTGAAACACCCCCTGTACAGTTTCTTTGTAAGTAAACAAAAAAAGCGCTGTACAACATAGGCAGTTATTCATTCATTTATTTCTTCATTTATTCATTCACTCACCCATTCATTCATTCATTATTTTATTTATTCACTTACTTATTTCTTCATTTATTTATTTATTAATTTCTTAAGATAGCTTTCCATCTATTAATTAATTTATTTATCTGTTTGTATGTTCAAGTATCAGTCTCTCTATCTCTATCTATATTTTCATTAACAGCAGGTTAGTCCTATATCGCTCAATAAAGTAGCAAGTAAAATAGTTTTAAAACACCATCCCAAGTCTTTGTTATGGAACATAAGGGCTTCATATATAGATCAATATTTTCCGGATGTCTGAATACGTGGGTGTCGCTCTCAGAATAGTTGGTCATCATTAAATATGTATATTTTGAGAACAGAAGGAATACCAGAAATACAATACACTACTATTTGTGTCACGTTTGCCCTAGTTAAGCGATACAATCGATGCGATATGACAAGCATATATATATTTAGGATTGTGCATAGCCTATGAATAAATTATTAAGGTCAGAATTGTCATTTGAGGAACGCCGACTTGATATAATCATTAAATTCTCCCCTCCTCTGCCCTTCTTTACTTGTCTTTCTCCCTCCTTCTCTTTCTTTCTTCTTCTATTTTTCTCGCTCCCCATCCTTGTCTGTGTTTATTTATTATTTCTGACTCTCCCTTACTTTCTCTCTTCCCCTCATCCTCTTTTTTTTTAATTCCCTCTTTTTTACTTTCTTTCCTCTGACACAGTCTTTCTCTCTCTCTCTTTCTTTCTCCCTCCCTCTCTCTATCTCTCCCTCACTCACTCCCTCTCTCCAATTTGTCTGTATATCTATAAATCTATACATCAGTTCTGTCTGTTTATATACATCTGTTAATGTGTTCGAAATCTAAAACAAATGGGTGAAAAAAGAAGCCAGCGGACAAATAGAATCGAGGTAGATATTCTAAGAATAGAACCGGTAGCAAAGTGATAGAGGGAAGAACAGAAAATATATACATAGATATTAACAATAAAGGGGGCGCATACAGAGAAAGAATGGAAGGAAATGAGATGAAAGGTGAGGAAACTAGAGGGAAATATTTTTTGTATACAATAAAATGAAAGTTTATTCTGAAAGAAAAGAAGCAAAGATTGTATTAAATGTAAGAACATAAAATGTCTTTACAAAATAAAACGTCGCGACTACAAAAATGTCGAAATATCAAAACATTTTATTACCCTCTCATTATTTGGGGGATAACAGATTTTTCTTATCAAAATAGAAAAACAGATAGTTCAAAAGGTAAATATTGTTGTATTAGATTTCCATTTCTGTAATATCTGTGTTTTTTATTCAAACGCCCAGATATCAATTCGAGTGAACCATAACGTTTGATATAAATGTTTTGTTTACGATGCGTTTGAAATTAAATCACGGCCAACAAATAATGACATACTTTCTTTCAACAACGGTTTGCCGATCCGCAAAGCACACTGATAGATTAAACCTAAACAACTTGTTTTTATATAAGAAAATACCAGCGAAACAAACATGTAGAACAAGCATCGAACCTAACCAAGGAGCAAAGTGCCGCCTTGTCGCTACACTGCCGCAACTGAGTTGGTGATGTATAGATATCAGAATCAAATAAATAATTCATTTGCAAAAGTCTAGTCACCTCACTCTTAACCGGTATATCCGTCATTTTTCAATTTTTCTTTTCCCCCTTTTTTTTCGTTGCTGTCGCTATTTTGACTGTCGTACTGAAATAAATCCATACTTTTCATATCAAACAATTTTTTAGAAATGATGATGCAATCCATAAATAAAGTCAAAATTTGGTTGTTTAAAGGTATTTTGTTGATGAACTGTCAACTCATCGTAGCGTATACTAATTAATTTCGTCGGTGTATTATGAAATGATTATATACGATCGCAACTAATTTTCGAAAACAAATCAACTTTAGGGCAATTTCAATACCCTATCGTATAGCCTATTGGAATCACGTGGGTTGATATTTCGAAAATAGTTGCTATCGTGTTATGTATTCATCATCTCTTTCAAGCATCATTTTGAATATCATAATTGACAAAGAATAACTTAAATATCTCGTCCGAATATTTTTAAAGAATAAAGGTTCTTCTATATTTCATGACTTTCATGAAGCTTATAACAAACGTCCCGATATGTAACAAAATCGCCATGTGCGTATAAAGATATGTTATTTATTCCTTTATGCTTACGACCATAGAAAGACCAGTCTTTCTCACACCACCTACGTAATTACACACGTTTATGATGCTGAGCCTTATATCTGCACACCAAAGATTTGACTAGAAATCAGGGGCGGTAGTGAGAGTTTAAACAAAAAAGGGTTTTTAGAAATCCTGGTGAAGCGAGATGCCGAGCGCTTGAGCGAGGCATTCAAGCAAATCATTAAAAACGGCACCTCAACCCCCTAATTTTAAACCGGATTTACATCGACCTCAGTGACTATCCATTTTTGGAGAAGAAAAAAAATCAAAAAATCAAAAAAATCGGGAAACTATCAGACTTGCTTGAAATTGACAAGGACTTACTTGTATATTCCACTATAATTTCAGCTGATATCAGTCCTCATATTCTAAAGAGTAAGTGTGCCAAAAGTTTTGCCCAAACGTCATTTTTATTAGAAAATGCGGCCTTGTCATTTTGACATTGCAAAATCAAAGGTACCCCTGTCTGCGCAATCAGTCATTTTACACGCATTTCGGGATTCTTTTACAAGAACGATAGAATTTCGAGGCTTGGCATAACATTTCTTGATTTAGAATTTGTTCAATAGTTTCAACTCGTGTTTGTGTATGTTTGTTTTTTGCACGAACACATATAGCTATAATAAAAATGAAATTGTTAATGCTCGTTGCGTGTTTTGTTATACGAGAATGGCGCAGTTAAATACGCTTATATGCGCACAAAAGGGCGCTGCGCATCCTTGGGCGTTCTAGCCGTACTAAAATAGGTTTGATTATAGCATTATGGGGAAAAGAAATAAGAGATGGGTATGAGGAAAATGGGGTTTTGAAGGCACACACCTGCCCCAAAACCCGGAGTCGGGTTAAACTAATGTCCAGAAGGAAATCGCAGGCACGGAGAAAGGTGTGGAAATTTACAGGACAACCAGATTGAAGGTTTATGTCATGCGTATAATTACTGAAATGGATCTGTCAGGGGAGCAAGGGATGGCGAAATGATAAATTGTTTTCAGGTTTAAAGAGGTAAGACGGGGAGGGGGTTAGTGGAATGGTTCTGAAAGAAAAGGATAGATGAGAAAGGCCTTTCCTTGACATGCAGCCTGACTTGCAATTTAATTAGAGGCGTAGCTACATAGGGGCTCGGGGCACATGTCTGACCCCACACCCCTTAATGGCCAAAGAGTCAGGGAAAGCCGGTGGCTACGCGAGAAAAAAAGAAAGAAAAAAGAAAGCAATTAAACTAAGAAAAAATGGAAAGACATATATGAGAGTACACTAAAAGAAGATACAATTATAATGTCCACCCCCTCCTCCATAACAGGACTCGTACTACGTAAGTAATTCTAAATTATTCTGAAAGAAAAATAGAGTACCTCACAACAACGATCCGTAGGCAATATACCGTCTGTCACAAACTACATTAAAACGTAAAGCTGGTAAGAATATGAATAACGGGGTAAGTCTACCTTGTTTCACCTAATAAATGACCGTATTGCTAAAAGGTCAGCGTGTCAAAGTCTCTTTAGTCTTCGAATACATATTTTATATTTAAAAAACAACAACACCACACCCACTATAAGGTTCAATTCAATTCGATCCAATTCAATTCAAGGATTATTCAAGATTCAAACATTTAGCGGCATAAAATATACATGGTCGGCATCCCAAGGGCTGAAATGAACATTTTTAAGTTGTAGTATGATTATTGATAGAAAGTGCACGTAATATATAAAGTATGTGGGAACATTACATATAGAATTAAAACATAGAAAAATAACGTTTTTAAATAAATGGTTTTCATGTAAGAAGCAACATAATACAAAATCAATAGCAACTCTGAAGGTCAATGGAGTATGGTATTGCACTATTTCTAAATGATTTGTTTTCTAAAACGATTTGCCTTGCATTTTAGTTGATTCAAGTTTGGCCCATTTAATCAAGTTTTGTTCAAGACATTTTATGCACAAGCCTCGAAAAGGAGTACTGAGATAGGGGAATCGATGGGAATGTAAAAAAAAAGAATTTTGTGATTTTTGCAACGATAAACATGGCAATAGTTTGCTTTGGAGTTTTCGCTTTACTACTACGTGAAAACTCGTAGCTAATAATGATAAATAAACAGAAACCAATACTCGAATCAATCAAAACAACCAAGCAATGTATTAGTTAGTTGCCATAGTGTCAGTCACATAAAATGGCATAGCCATGTGTCAACGATGACAATCAGAAAAAGACCGTCATAGCTCTCGTAGCTACAAGTAAATTGTCATAAGATTTAAGGTCATTTTATTTACTACCCATGTTTTCATAATTAAAAAATAGAACAGTAGTGTGCCGGTTTCGACATAATATCCTCCTGTACAATTTTTTTAAAACCAATTTCATTCGGCAGACTGATTTTGTCTAATATATGTTCTTCTTTCATTTACTTGAATCTATCGAATGTAATTTTCTGTCATTACTAGATTTCAAGACAACTTTTATATAGAGTAAGATATACAGTGGCGGATCAAGGATTCGTTTACACCGGCGGGAGTGGGGGGACAAGTAAGTTTTCCAAATCAGCTTAAAATAAAATCCATGTCGTTCCGTTACTTACCTTGTCCATTGAATTTCCTGTTCTTATTAACTTAATCTTGTTTCTCTTTTGTGTATTTTTGTTTCAAATGATTACCAAGCTGATAACACAACAAATTGTGTAGTTACCTGTATTTTCAATATACATGATTTATGCATAGCAGTTCAAAAACCGCTTGAATATGAATGACAGCTCGGGCGACAAATCTTGACTAAAATTCATGTTCTAGGTGAGAACTAAATCTGATATAAATACTGGGATTATTCATGAAATTCTAAAAATATATTGTATGATGAGCACGACACATCGTGGCGACATTAAACCCCAAGCATTTAATTCCAACATCGCCATTTGCTTCGTGTTCGTGAATCTCTGCTATCAATCTTTTGGGATTATTTCCAGTGAAAAATAAACCACTCGAACTTCACCATCGTAGGAGCATAACGACACGTAATTGTTTGAAAGGTTGAAAATGGTGGGAGCGTCTTGCTCAATTTCACCACACATTTGTTAAAAGTTAGTCACATACGTTAACATACTTACATTATTATGGTGGTGATCGAAAACAACTTTTAGAATTCAACAAGTCTTATCGTAAAAGACTTACGATATCTGCTGAATTCATAGACATATATGAAAGATAAGTAATGAGCCTTTAGAAATGAGTGAGAAAATAAAGGCCAAATTAATCACATCGTAATAGAATATAAGAATTTACAAAATATTGATGGCTTTAAAGATACTATGTCCCATTTGCAGCCAACATCAAATTCTGTGGAACTTTGCAGGAATTATGAACATGTCATGTATGTCTTATCTGTGAAATTTAAACGTTAGCAGTGTCCTAATATTCAAATTATGCAAGGAAACCCGTTTACTTGCTAGACGTCACTGTCAGACACTATTGAGTGACTGACTGGCCTTTGGTAATCTTTGGTAATAACATACATAAAATGAGCTGTAAAGGGTACATGAGCATTTGTCTACATCAATAACCCACTTCTTGTAATGTCCAAAATTAAACTGATAGAATCTTTGCGCAGCATAAAACGTACGACCATTTGGTACAATGGTCTGAAAAATCAGACCATTACTTACTGGCTCTATAGCTCCTAAGTCGATTTGACAACTACTGGTCGTTATTTTCCCACTTAAAGACATTTTCAAGCCCCCCTTTTTTAGGGAAGTTCTAAATTAGTATTGTCTTTTAAATGCCGTTGAAAATGGGATATAGTACCTTTAAGGGGACATAAGTCAAACTGTTGCCCACAAGGTGGTCTCGAAGGAACAGTGCTATGCCTAGAGATAACGTAGCGCAATATCAAGCTCACCAAATGGGCTTTATTTTGAACCATGATGCTTAAATTCGTTAGACATAAGATTTTCTCTAGGCTACATGTACGCATAATGAGTGTGACTCCTTACTTTGAATGTGAAAAATTAACACCATTAGGTCTCAACATTTCCTAGTAGACGTGACGTAGTATAAAGTAGTCAAATTTATATCGGCAGTTTAGACCAATCAGATGCCACAAATTTAAATATATGTGTGTTTTTGTTATGAAACAGGTATACGGTTTACAAAAGGAAATATATTTCCTCAGGAAACATGACAATAATAATAATATAGAGTATTTGTAAAGCGCCATATCCTTTTCGCAAAATGCTCAAGGCGCTCATCATTATCAATGATTACATTACCATTTATCTCACCTATAGCTTTTCTGCTATATTATATTTAATGGTATAGTTCTTCAAACTAACTTATTGGTGTAGATAGTCATAATCTAAAAATCCTCACTAAAAACAAGAAAATCCAGCAACATTTTCGCTCACGGCGGTAGGGTAGCAGCGCCCTCTTTATTTAAATTCAGGGATGGGGCAGTTGCTCTGTCTAGCTCTGGCTACATATTTACTACATCATGTTTACCAAATCTACCCCAGCCTCCCGGTGGAAAATGTAAAGAGATGAAGGAAAGAACGGGATATTTACTTGTAATGGAACTCTGGCAATTTGTCGTTTGTTTCGTGACCGGAGAATACGACAGGAGACCTGAGACGTTACTTTACAGTACACGGAGTTCTATTTCTTCAGGCGTCGTAAGATTGCGCGACGGGTATTCTCTATTGAACACTGATTGCAGAGTACCATACACCATGTTTTACCTTTATGTAGGTCATTGTGACATTGTATGTCAATTGGTTTAGCTATATTTAGGGGGCAGGTATTGTTAACGACTCCTTTTTTCCGATGATGAGGGTGTTCCGGAACTTTTGGCTCAATAAGTCACGGATCTGATTGCAATATAATAAGGATACGTTGCCAAATCCAAAGGTTAGGTTAGGTGCTGGCGAGAATAATGGCCCACTTTTGCGATCTCATAATTCTAGAACAAATAAATACTGGAAAGTGTCAAGGTAATATGAGCGGATATGCTCCTGAAATCATCCTACTATAATGGTGATGACACAAAAAACAATTTTGAGTTCATAGGCCATCGAATCCTCATCCCTAGCTCCATTAATGCATGACCCACTAGCGACTGTTATTTCGTAGCGCGATTTTAGAAATCAATCCATCCTGTTTAAGGTATACCAGTTTCTTGTTTATTACATGTTCAACAACGTGCAATAAGGCCTCTCAACAATTTTATTCTGTCAATGAAACACTCTTGTTTTAAGAAGAACTTTTGATAGAAATCATTGGCGTAGAGGAGGCTAGCAATTAGGAGGGGAGGGGGCGCCAGTATTATTTGGGGAGTATTTAACATACTAAATGGAAAAAAACTGCGACTGAACGAAGCCATCGAGTATGGAGCTGATGTGAAAGGATGTTGTATTTCAAATTTTAAAATCTGCCTGCTCATCTCTTTTTTCTTGTTCACTCTTTCCGCTTTAGTTACTTCCGTCGACTTTCGATGGGGGGAGAGGGGGGGGGGGAGGGTCAAGTGCCCATCGTGAGAACCATATATACACCACTGGCTCGGTGGATAAAGTAATGATCTTGAAACCGTAAAGTCTATGCCTCAAAATCAAGTCGATGCACTAATGCCCTTCTCTTGGTAATCAATAAATTCTCAAAAGCCATTCATTATGATGATTATAATTTCTGTTCCTTATAAAGCGCTCTGACAAAAGCGCTTAGAGTGTAATTATTACCCCGTTCACTGGATTTCATGAATATTCTGCACATTACATCACACATTCTTTACTCCATGGGGAGCATTTCAGCTAGTCGCCATTTTAAGGGCACGCACATTCTAATCCAACCACAATACCCATTAGGTACTCCTTTATCACCTGAGTGGAGGGGAGCAATGTAGATAAAATGCCTTGCTCAATGACCAGACTACGAAAACTTCTCTATTTTCCATATATCCCCCAAACACACACACGCACTCACACACCGACACGCACACACACACACACACACACCTTCCCTTTGATATCTTTAGCCAAACTTTTCCTCGTCTCTTTTTTGTAAACATAACAGTATTTAAAAGGTCGTCTCTCTCACCGTCAATGATCATGGGATGAATATTTCATTAGGATGTATCTACAAAGATTAAAAAACAGTTACAACGAAGAAATCGAGGATTTTAATCACACATCATGACCTACCAATTTGATCATATCGATGGTTTTAAAAACTAATTTGTCAAATAATGGGACACCCTGCTACAGATTTGACGCAAAGAAAGCTACAATTTCAACAGATATATGCGACTTTGATCGACGTCCAGATTTCAAGATTGCACACGAACAGCAGCGTCCAGCCAAGGAGGGGACAGTGCTGCCAATGGGGTAAGGGTGTCACTAGATGCATACAATGAGAAAGAATGCGGCCATCGAAAGGGGTAGGATGTTGGAAGGGGTCGAGTAATCTCATTTTTAAATCACCTTCACCTCCCCCCCTTTTTTTCTCTCTCTCTTACTGTTTTTTTCACCATTGGATAAGGGCACGTGCCTTTGCCCACGAATGCTATTGTTTAACAAACCTACACCAATCACTCCTATCTCTTCTTTTGATGACAGTGAAGTAAAGAAGACATTTCTTTTCATAAAATTCTCATGTCTATTAAGGCGACAATCACTACCTGACTTATACAATATGTCTGAATTCTTGATGACCTTTCCACAGTGCTTCAGCTTGATTTATTTTCTCAAAAATGCATCCATCTCCCTGACACCTGCTCCCTGTCGAGGCTTATGATTCCATCGGAAATCGAAAATTAATTTCGCATTTTGAATCGTCTCCCATCAATTGGGTCATTGTCAGAACGATTCTGTAAAGGGCGGTGGTCAAATGGTTCCAAATTAGCGACTGCCTCTAGAACTCAAATTGTCTAGTTTTAGCACAAAAGGCAGTCATTTGTAGTCGTATAAAGATTTTTTTACAATATACATGTATGTATTAAAGATGTTAGATCTTTCTTTTAAAATAAATCACCATATTTCAAGATCTTTCATCTCATGAATGTTGAAATACAAATTTGGCAAACTTGAGAGAAGGGTTGTGTGATCACTCCTTAGCAATTTCATTGGGCAACTTTTAGTTCTTATTGATATCAAGATAAACATCTCCCATCGTCAGTTCAGAAATATAGGATCAGGAACGTTGTTAGACTACTTTGAATGAAGGTATTATTTGCATAGAAATTAAGACCAAAACAAACATATCACATCAACCTCGAAATTGCCTTATCATTTATATTTGACTAGACATTATTTTCTCAACTTTGCCAGCAGTAATAAAAAAGAAATGTAATCCGACGAGTATAAAAGAAAGATCATGGACATTTGCAACATGCCGACAATGTTCTAAATTTCGAAATTTGCCGATAGCGACACCTCTCTTTAAAATATAAATATCGATTCTTACATGTCGTACAAAATATTGCAATATGAAAGCTATCACCCTGTTAAAACGACAGCTGCCGTATAATCTGAAGAAAGAATTAGATTGGAAAAAAAATGTATGCTTTACAGCGTACCGGGTAGAATCTGTGACAACAGTCTGCGACATTACCAAATGATCATTGGATTAAGACAATGTGATGGGTAGAATTGATGTGCCATTTCTGAGCTCGCCACCTCCCACCCACACACACACACACACACAAAAATGATATATGGTTTTCTCTCTTTTTTCAAACCACCAACGTCCCTCTGTTGGCGATGAATTATTGTTGGAAGAAACGCCCACCTGTCGGATAAATGGATGAGTCTGTTATCACAAACTTTACTCTCCGTCGCCAGAGCGAAGTGACTGTGTGTGGCCATATATCATTGGATCACGCTCTGACACGGCTGCCATTCAAGCTGGAGAAAAAGCGCGAAAAAGATCATTCTTTACGAGTAAAAACCCACGGGCGGACACAGCAGAGAGGAGCAGACGACACAAACACTTCCCGCCATCATCTTCCCGCCACTAAAAGTCATCAAACCGCGCCAACACGATTTTTATCAAGTAGAATATTTCACCATCCTCTAAAAGAAAGAAAGAATTAAAGGCTCGAGAGTACCGAGGACATTTTCCCGCCCCCTCCTGGACCAATTTTCTTTTGCAAACTAGCAAGACATCCCTCCATATTTGGTAAGTAAAATTAACATTTCTACCAATTTCCAACACTGTGGTCTTTTTAAAATCTTGTAGTTAGCTCTTACTTGGCTTCAAGCATTGCTCATAATATATCTATGTCATTTTTCATGACAGATTTTTTTCTTTCTCAGTCACAATTACGATGACACTACCTCATCATAAAATAGAGCCTCGCACAGGTAAGCAATACTGTTCGCGGGTGAGGATGGTATCTAACGGGGCGGGCTTAGTGTGGTCTCGCATTTTGCTACATAGGTGCGAACTTTTTAATCAAGTTTTCATCAAGAACACTTAAGGATGGTGATGGGAAGAGGAGACCGGTATCAACCTCTATGATCTCTTAAAAAGGGTATGGACACTTACTTCTCAAGAGGTCACACACTTCGTTGACAGCACTGCCCTTTTAGACACTTTCAGTATTGATTTATAACCTAACAAACCTGCCCACTGACATTATCATTGCTTTGTTGAAAGGAGACATATCTCTAATTACTGCTTTGCATACCAATCTTCATCATTTCTTTGCAATCTCCCCTCTTTATCATGGTAAACGAGCATTCCGGTTGAAAAGATCTTAAGTTCTTGTTTTATATTCTCTTCCGTAAGCAAGAGCAATAACGTCAACGTGTTTTAAGTACCTTTTATCGCTGCACCATTTCAATAATCTGCAAAATAAACAGGGGAAAAATATCACCCAAGCACAGAATATCTTGTAAACGCCATTAAAGTGTCTCGGGTAAAGTGTTTACGAGTAAGGAACCATCTAGTTTGTGACTTATAAAATATTTTAATTGCAAAATTTATTTCTAGACAAGTAGATCAGTATTGGAACGTAAGGCGTGGGAGTTCGCCTGCTTAATGTAAAGTTCTTCAACAGCTCTATAATACCTTTGAGGAATCCATTAGAAAATGTGTTGTTGGATTATACCCAACGGCCAAGTTGTTAACTGTGATGCTTTGCCCTAAATGTATACATAGATAAAAACTTTAAATGTGAGAAACCTAAAGAAAATTAATTCACTTTATTTTTTAATTTGTTGTTGCAACCTTTAAGAAGCTTCATACGTTTTATTACTTATTTAATTGTTACCCTTTTAAAATAATACTTGCTTTTATTTGATTAATTTTATCATTCATTCATACTTTTTTTTTGTAATGTATTTATTTGTGACAGTGATAACATGTTTCTATGTATAGCTATACAATTCGAATAGATTCTCAAAGTGTTTTCCTTATCAATCTTTTCAAAGGTCTTTATTCACTAATGCTGATATGCCCGTATAAAGCATGCAGAACTTGGCTTTGTGGTTAAATAACCATGCATTAGCAGGAGTGCCCCCAATATATCAAGTCAATTCAATTCTTCATTTAAAAGTAACATCTATTTTTTTCAGTCATTATTTTTTTTTCATATTTGATATAGGGTTTCGAAAAAATAAATCTTTACAAAGTGCCATATGATTTTTAAAAATGTGATTACATGCAGGTTAGAAGACGTAAGAACCATTAAAGCAAGGGGCTTGTGTCGGATACATCTAAATGAGATATGTAATTGATGTAGAAGCACGTGACATTCCTTTAATACAAAAGGAGACACGCTGCATTACTGAACTTGACAAATCCTGAATTGCAATATTAATGATACATGTGTATTTTAAACACTGATCTCTCTCATAAAACTAGTCTTATGTCAGGATGTTGTTATCATGGTTATCTTGATTTCAAGTAGCGTTTGACTTAAAGGTACTGTATCCCTTTTGCAGCCAACATCAAATTATGTTGGACTTTGCATGAATTATGAATATGTCACGTATGTCCTATCTGTAAAATTTAGACATGTAGCAGTGCCTTAGTATTCAAATTATGCAAGGAAACCCGTTTACTTTCTAGACTTCACTGTCAGACACTATTGAGTGAGTGAGTGACTTCTTTCTTTCTTTGGTAATAACATACAAAAAACTGAGCAGTAAAGGTACATGAGCATTTTTCTATATCAATAACCCACTTCCTGTAATGGCCAACATTAAACTGATTGCATCTTTGCGCAGCAAAAAACATACGACCATTCGGTACAAGGGTCTGAAAATCAGTCTATTTACTAAAGTGATTGCAATCACTAAATTTGATTCGACAACTAATTGTCGTTATTTTCCCACAAAAAGATGTTTTCAAGCCCTTTCTTTTTAAATTAGTATTATCTTTCGAATGCATTGGAATTCAACCTCTTTTTGTTTGGGCCTGCAAATGGGACATAGTACCTTAAAAAGGCACTTACGTACCCTTGCCTCTCCGAACCCTGGGGTAAGAATATATCGATTTATATGGTTGCTGTCCGCACACAGGATTAGGAAGTTCTTAATTTAACTTTCTGTGATATCAGAAAGGAAAAGGAGAACAAAGTGAATAAGTATTGGTACCTTCGCGATTTGATCTATCCATCGAACAGCGACATATTAAATACTTTGATACCATTGCCGTAGGA
This sequence comes from Mesocentrotus franciscanus, assembly GCA_037976565.1. Classification (NCBI taxonomy): domain Eukaryota; kingdom Metazoa; phylum Echinodermata; class Echinoidea; order Camarodonta; family Strongylocentrotidae; genus Mesocentrotus; species Mesocentrotus franciscanus. Next base: position 8,545,213 of record CP137679.1, read on the forward strand.
TGTCACTGATTATGTTGTCGTGTCAGGCTGGTTAAGATATGAGGTCGTACACCGCGGCTGTTTTTTTATATAATGACATTAGTGTAATACGCTTTGTATTTTCTGTATCTTATCACACATAGCTCAGTTTATACGCGTAGGGCCTTTGTTGCGGCCAGTTGCTGTACATTTACACGCTATTTGATAAAACGCCGTGGTTTACCGCTTTATATCTGAACGAGTCTACAGAGTCCGTAATGTAGAAAATGTGTTTGTCGATTTAGGAATTTACGACGGGGATAAAAAAAAGATGATCATCCAGGAAGATTATATACAAGTAGATATTTAAAAATTGACCATGATGATGAGGAGGAGTGATGATGATGATGATGATGATAATGAAGATTATAATAAAAATGATGATGATAATAATAATGATAATAATAATAATAATAATAATAATAATAATAATAATATTAATGACGATAATAATGACGATAATAATAATAATGATAGTAATGATAATGATACTACTACTACTACTAATAATAACAATCACAATGATATATATATATTTGTAGCGCTTATATCCATTACGCAAGGTGCTCAAACCGCTCAAATGTTACCCCGGGTGTAGCAAGTCAACCGATTTCGGTGCTCACAGCATTCAAGGAATTCCTTCCTCCCGGTGGCACATGCAGATCATTGCCTTACCGATTTGATTCGATTTGATTTGATTTATTTGATATATCATTAATGGTGTGAAAAGGAAACATAGTTTTCATCAGATTTTAGTAATATTGCCTCGAATTGCATCGTTTAAGTACTAATATTGACGCATTTTCATAAACTGCAAAAGCTTTCTGTATTTACAAAAGAAAATCAATCAGCTTTATCAAAGTATGTAACTGAATACCAATTGCCTACACGTTTGAAGTGAACCCCGCTTTGTATTATTTGTTTTAACAGAAAGGAAAGGGCAGAAATATATCACCCCTTATGTCGATACCGATTTAAATGTCTCCTTTGCCTATACAAAAAATGTTCAGAGCTTTCGTTTCCTTTGTAATGTTGGTTTTTTCCCTTCCAAATAACCTTGACATATAGCAAACATCGTGAAGCATTTCATGCTAAATCTTTTGCGACAATAATTTGTACAGAGAATGTTGGAGAAAAGGGCAGGTTGTACTACTTTGGTCAAGAATAAGCACACATTATGTACATGGTAGAAGAGTTGATTTGCGACAGACGCGAGAGAACCTTTAGACATCTTGAAACCAAAGAAAGAGAAGAGAGAGGGAGAGGGTGAATGAAGAATAGATGGAGAAAGAGAGAAAGAAAAGATAGATAGATAGGGAGTGAGAGAGATAGAGGGACGGAGGGGGAATATGTCGTCGTTTGTTGTGAAATAAAAGATAAAAGCAACCGAGTTTTAATATAAGTGGCTTTACCAAAACAGAAAATACGATTTCGATGCCATTTGAAACTCATTTTCTTTCAGGCATTACAATGATTGGCCAAGATGGCACCGCAGAAGAAAATTAGGTTTTTGGATCGAGCGAAGTGTCTGAATTTTTAGATATGATCAAGCAAAGAGTTATTAATATTCTTCCAGTCAAATCGTTGGATGATCAAATGTCATAACTCTCGCTCTCTTTTCTCAATTTCTTAACCTTGTTACTATAATTATATAGATGTATTTTCGCTACATTCTTCAAAGCCAGAAATATATGCTATAATTAGAAGAGGATTTGCTTAATGCATATAGATGTTCCTGATCATCTAAATCTACGACAATCAAAGTGTACTGGTTTTCAAACATTCGGATACTGCCTATATACGTAACTAAGGCGTTTCTGTTCGCGGATTTCGCTCGCCTTCGAAATGTTACGGCAAACATGGTCATCAATCTCAGACAAGAAGATAAAGAATTCGGCGTGGAATATTCGCCAATCGAGTTTTAAAACGGGATGGGATAATCAAAGGCTCCAACTTTCCTCACGTTTCCATCACAGGCAAGAGCATTCACATGGCATTGTACTTTTACATAGCTTCCATGGAGTTTGGAAATAAATAGGTTTAGAATAATACAGGATGGATTGTGGCGAAACTTTGATGAATTTTTTTATTAGAATTGGAGGAATTATACCTTTTGGTGGTGGATTTGTGGAATTGAAGTAATCCGTAGAAATGTTGTGATCATTGAGTTTCAGCTCATTTCGGAGAGCGCCATGATAGATTAAGGAAGTTATGAAACCATTTGTGTTTGAAAGATTATTTTCAGGTGCTCGGGAACTGCTGTTAAGGGGAGAGGGGCACCCCTAAGCGGCCCGCCTCCAATAGGCATTGTTTAGAATATCATTACCAAAACTTTCGTCCCCATCCTATTTAAATTACGTAATAATGCAGTGGCATATCCAGCATAGGGTGGAGCCGCCGTGTATCCTTCTGTTCCAGTGAGGGCCCAGAAGAAATATTCAATAAAAATTGCAGAGGGTCTAAAGCTCGCAGCGTTACTCTGGTATACATCGCCCCTATTTATCAATGTTGTGGCTACGTCACTGTTGTGATTACTGTTCACAACTCAATTGCAACATTCGTTATCAAGGTATCAATCTGCGAGAGAACGAAGCGATCGGGAAGATTCTGGGGAGAGTTTCCCTTTTCCCCTCTTACATATGTCACTTTTTCATATTCCATGTGTCCTCTTAAATGCCCCTTTCAGCATCAAGCATGTCAACTTTTAATTTCCTTTTATAACTTTGTTTAAATCTATAAAATTCAAGGTCTGGAGACATTTGGGATTATAGTATTTTCAGAAACAATAATCTTCCGGAAATGCCTCATAAAACATTATTGTGATCAATAAAATATCGTGATTACGCAGAAAAAATGTTATTAGTGCATAAAGAGGGCATGTTTATATTCAGACCAGTACATTTATGTGGCTGAGAGAAAAGATTACAACCATTATAATTGCACTCATCGCAGCTAATACTTTCATCGCTTTATTGACAGCTTAATGTACGTTTAAAAGGATTGTGAAGGGAAGATATAAAGATTTGATTGGGTGATTGTTGGTCACATGATATTCAATAAATAATCTATTTAACGACTACGTCATTGAGCGTGCATTTTTAAAAACTTATATACCCCCCCCCATTTCCGTATCCCTTCTACACCCACCTTTCACGAGTCTTAAGAATTAAGAATGTTATATAAAAACATGACAAAGACACTTTATTACAGTGCCAGGACCTATAACACCTGGCTATGGACGCGGTTTTTTCCCCTTCAATTTGGTGGCGCCAATGTCACATTAATAGTGTATACTAGCTATAAAATATTACTCCATTATATACTAAATCTCCGTCCAACCCCTAATCTCGTATTCCTATCATCCTCACCCTTACTGAGTGATCTAAATACCACACAGTGGGTTACAAAAGACTACCCCATCACATATTCGCCTTTCGTCCAACCCCTATCTCTGTACCTCTTTTTGCCACACATTCCATAAATCGCCTGAAGGATGTTAAACAGAAGAAATTCATAATGACAGCGCCCGAACCTATCGCACCTGCTTATTAGCGTCTACTTTAGGAACCTGCGGCGTTTTTGTTAATTTGATACTGTACAGTGGGTATAAAATATTACCACATTAGATCCGTACCATTACCTCCTACCTCCCTGTTGGCACGCCTTATACTCTGATTCCATAAGTGGTCTTGTCAGGGATAATGAAAAATGTTTCAAACCCATAAAGTCTACAACGCCCGAACCCATTACAACTAGATCGCGAATATTGTATTCTGCGGCGCCAATGTCACTCTGATACTGCGGAGAGGATACAAAATATTACCCCATTACATACTTGCCCTCCGTCCAACCCCTATTCTCGCACCCCTGCTGTCGCTCTTCCATAAGTGGCCTTACGAGTGTTTTATAGAAAAAGAAAGTTTATTACAGCGCTGAAACCTATCCCACCTGTCTGAATTTCGGGATTCCGTGGCGCAAATGTTACCTTGATAGGGTATTATGGTTATAAAATATTACCTCTCTCCATCTTACACCTATTCTCGTACCCCTTCTGCCATTCCTTCTATAAGTGGTTAAATGAAGACATACTCCTCCTGGAGGAGCGAGTGTCAGCTAATCTTCCGGAGGAGTGCCTCTCTAATCTGTACACACCTGGAGGAATTGACCTGTACGGGAAATGTAGATTGATGGCTATTCGGTTTAAAGACACAATCCGAGTGGTGAGGGCGACAAAACCATCGAGAAAAACAAAGATTAAATTAAATATTTGTCAATGAAATGAAACTTGTCCATAGATATTTTCTTCTGATACAAAATAATATGATCATTATGTGGCTTTAAACTGTTAGGACCGTATTTTACTGATTCGTTTGCATCCGACCCTAGGTGTAAAATCACGTTTAACAAAGGAAAACATAGGCCTCAGACTAATCTCCTTTGTTAAACGTGATTCTGGCAAAAGCTTAAAGCTAATCTATCTTGAGCTCTGGTATGGGAATCGTATGTTGGGAGAACATGGCTATATAATTCATTCTGGATTGTTTATCCTGCTGTAGATGTATTATTTAAACCATTAAAATAGAAACTAACTCACAAAATACTTGCTAGAAATCATCTTCAATAAACACCATAACTCTCATTTGCACATAGTGACCTGTGTTAAGCACATGGTGTCGGGCCTACTTACCTTGATTTCCATATCTTTCCATGCTCATTACTCAGCCCCTATACATTTTCTACCAAAATCGTTTGGCACATGTCATTTATTTTTTATCCTGGACATTTAGTGTCAGTTTTGTTCTATTTTGTGAGAATCAATTTTTCGATTATTACCAGGACTCAAGCTTTTATTTAAGCCGTGCGTCGGGTTTAAAATCTGAGTAGAATATGGGCCTTAAAAGATTTATTCTAAACTTTTAAAGATAGGTATCATGGCGTTCATCTTGATAGGATTGTTCTCGTTTCCACTTCGAAAAGTAACAAAGTTCCTTTTACCACTCACGGGGCGCAAATTAAGACTCACACATGTTTTAAACTTCCTCCGTCACTGATATCCAGTGAACTGACACATCATCATAATTATGTTAGCTTCACGTACTACGTCGGGACCGCCCTTCCCGTCGAAAAAAGAAATCGATGTAGATTACTGGGTAACATTCACGCATCGGTCAACATACCCTAATTTTCAAGAATGGTGCTCCCAATTGAAACGCTGATGAACTTGAAGTTCGAAAGCCCATACGCACAAATTTGACATCTTATGACCATCCATCATACTTATTTGAAAATAATATTGTTTACAGTGTATATTTCAGTGAATTTCACATTACTGAATAATCATCTGAGGAATCCACTTTACCGTCTACGTAAGTTAGAAATCATAGTGGCCCTAAGGTGGATCCTTGTCGTACACCTATAACTACGTCGGAATAATTTGGTGAAACGGAGATCGCTCATCAATCAAAGATATCGTCACTGAATATTCTTCAATGAAACAATATAATAATATGAGTTGAGGAAATAAATCGATCGTCTGAAATTGTTTTCTTGTGAAGTAATGAAGTTCATCTCTTCGAGAGAGGATTCCCTTTTGCCCTTGCCGCTCTACTTGTTTTTCAGAGTTCGGGATTGCGTAAGTGACTTAGAGTTCAAAGTCAACTACTACTTGACGGACCCAGGATTATTTTCGGGGGTCACTGACAAGTGTCGAAAATCTCTGGCAAGCAATAACATAAACAATTTTGTCTGCACACACTTCGCCTTTAAATGTTAAGGGGAATAGCCAAAGGGTAATTACGATTCAAGTTGAGTTTAACCCAAATGCCTGATGCAATTTTCACTCAAATTCACGTGAAATTTGTCGAGGGCATAATATTCTTAGAATCGTGTTTAAATCCGAAGGGTGATCAATGATATGCCCCATTCATCAATGGCGTACTCATGTATAGTTTTTATTAGGAGATACAGCGTCGGGTGCCGTGAGAACGCCGCCTTAGGGGGATTGAGAAATGCTCCTCACAACATATCCGAATTATCAAACCATTTCCCTGTAATCTGAGGGTTTTCTGAGTAACCTTATGATTGGATGAAGGATTTCATGGCTATGAGAAGGTATGAAATCCCTGTGATTTTTTCAATTAGTCCTCTAATTATAATGACAAGCACTTTTTTGACAGAGTAGCGACACAAACATAAAAGTGATAATGATGAAACTGGCTTGCACAATATTCATTTTAAAATATCGTGAGTGCCTGGCATAAAAGATACAATGGTTTGTTGGGATATCTGACTGAGATTAAAATGTAGGTCTGCCCATGTCACCGGTCTGCGACATCATGATGTAGAATCTGAGTATTTCATTCAGTCTTTTAATTTCACTCATTCGATGCCCTATTTTACATTTCATTTCATGCATTAACGATTGTGTTATTATTGACTCTACACATATCCACCATTCCAAATACCATCCGTATTCCAGCCATGTGATTGCTTTACTTAACTAAAACATGGATTAGTGAACGCGTGCTAGCCCCAATCGAATCCTATTCCTGAAATCTAATAATTTCATTTTCGCTGCCAGGTGTCATTTCCTCTAATGGACAGTTAGAATATGTTCAAATATTGCCCCAGCCTCATGAACTGCAGTTGCCATCATTGGCACCTCGCGACATCGGTATCTTAGAGAGATTAAGTCGCTTGGCATCACCCTCTAGCGTTTCATACGACGCTTTCCTCGGTGGACGCATTTGATCAGCAATAAATTTGATCTTTAGCTTATATTTGCATAATATCATATCGCTTACATAACCTGAATCGCTTTGGATGCAAACCGCACACATAATCCAGTCAATATTTAAGACTGACAGGTCGATCTATCAAGATGAATATGAATAATAAGCTAATGCATTTATTTTTGTCGGTATAGTTGGACGTTATCACAGAACGCTGAACGCGTTATATCTTCCCAAGTGAGTGAGTGGGTAGGGGGCAATGCTGCTAATATCGATTTAGAAGGAACTAAAACTCTCAAAGTCGTCATTGATCGCATACTGTCCTTTCCAACGGGGAAAACGTGTCTGTGAAATCATTTAAAGGCCTTTTTGAATAAGGCATTGGTTCGGCAATGGAACATTGTAAGAAACTGTCTTTTTCTGAATGGTTTAATAAATCTTACAGATTGTCTAACGTGAAATTAAGGATTCATTCAAATTATTTTTTGACAATATGAACCAAAATTTTGCAACTGTATCGTTTTTGCCAAAATCTTCTCAAATAACGACTGTATTTCCGTTAAAAAAAGAGGGGATTATTATCCAATTTGAAAATCTGATTATCATTATGAATAATCAACTTTCCTTCAAAAATCAAACTACAGCTACCCTTCGTTAATTCAAAGGTTAAACTAATTATTTAACATGGGAATGGAAATGTAAGAACATTTTCTGCCTTTCAAAATGTTAGAGACTAATGGAGTTGAACTTTGAAAGACTTTCTGCAGAAGAAGATTTAATTCTGTTTCCATTTATTTTCTCCTTGCAACTTAATTATTTAACTTAAAAAACAAACATGTTTATTATAACTTGAAACTGTTGCCATGCACCATGCAGCGGATCCTCTTTTGGATGTGGATTTTGTGGTTAAACTGTGATCACTGGAAAGCTTAGGGTGGATATGATATCTAGCGCAGGTTTAACCAATCCAATGAGGTTATGTAAATAGGGGATAAAGGTGACTTCGACACCTGTAATCCTTCGGGCATACAGCGCCGACCGACTGACAGGGACGCCGAATCAATTTTCTAGACTTCTGGTGATACAACTGCATGACTTGTTTGGATATCTGAGGAATATCATGCAGCAAAGGCCGAGTTGGACAAGAAAACTTGCGAAAGACAAATGCTCATACTTGTAGAGTGCAAAAAACTTGTGGAAGAACGTACGTAAAACAGATGAAAAAGCATACATGGGCAAAGAAATGTGCATTACCATGGGAACCTATTATTTTGTATATGTCCGCTGCTATTATCTCCCTTTTAAATTCTCATCTCACATAATACAGTACACACCTTTCAGTATTTTCTCTATTTCAAGCCCGTTTAACAAATAAAAATAATTAGAAAGATATCAATCAAACCTATCCTTTGAAATAAAGTTAAGATTTCATGACATCATATAGAGAGTCTTTTCTCTTGTATATAGAAGCGTTTCACATAAGCTAGTTCGGAATGAAAGTGTGTTCCCGAAATAGAATACGATCTTTCAAAATGGGCGGCATGAATGCATTTCTGGTGCATCAGACACAATTACTAATTCTAGGTGTCGTGGTCGAGTGGATACGTCACCGGACTGTCGATCACAAGGTCCGTGGTTCGAGTCCCGCCGCGGCACTAATGTCCTTTGGCAAGACATTGATCTACATTTGCCACACTCAACCCAGGTGATGTAAATGGGTACCTGGCAGGCATTATTTCCTTGAAATGCTAGAGCGCCGTATTAAATGACAGCCGTGCTAAACCAGGGTAATAATCGGGAGCGCCTTGAGTATCAAGCCTGACAGATATGAGCGCTATACAAGAACCCAAAATTATTATTATTATTATTATACAAAAATCCATTTCAAAAGAGAATATATGGTGGCCGTTTGTAAAATCATCGAGCGATATTATGACGTTTTACAAAACTGCCTTTGGCTTTTAATTAAATTGTCTTTTTTTCTGCACAAGTATTGTTTTAAGAATTTGAGTCTTTTATAGTCAGCAACATTTTGTGATGAGCTCCAGATATCTTAGTTTTGCTGTTCAACACGTCCTTTTGCCTGACTGTCCTTAGATATATACTTTAAAGAAATACACCCACACACACACACACACGCACACACATTACTTTTATCGCATGTCATGTGATTAAGAATTGACCAATGGGGTTGAAAGAATCTTAGTAGGTGTTGTATAAAGTGTAATACGCGTCACATCTCATAACACAGACCTAAGTGATTACGCGTAGGACATTTGTCGCGCGGAATTGCCATTGAAGTACAAGTTACAAACCGCGGCGGTTTGGGTTTTTTAGCGGGATGGAGCGGTTTACCGTCTCATATCTGAACGCGTCTTAAGTTCGCGTTTTTACCAACAGTTTATGGTTCTAAACAAAAGCTGCTTGTCACATACTACATATCGAAATCTTTCTTAAGACTCTGATGCATTCAACACCAGTGGAATCGAGGTTGATGAAATTTATCTGGAATTCCATCAGTACATACTAATGAAATTGACACTTTACATCAAAGCGTATACCTACCTGAAAAATGAAGAGTTAATGCAAGAAACTAAACAAAAACAAACCATTTAAGAATCTTGTCAAGTAATATGTAAAATGCATCTCCGTCCATTATCGACCCAGTGAATATACAAAAGGTAAATTCAATTTGCATCGACTAAAAATTGCGAAAATTCGATATACCACACAAACAAGATCCGGCAAAATGAAATAGCACAATTTAGAAATAGAATGCTTATCTTAAAACTAAATGCTTCCTTGCACAGTTCAATCAAGAAATCTTTTACTTGATTTTCATTTGTTGCTTCATCAGTGAGCATATGTTCTTGCATGAATGGCAAATGAATCCGCAGATCGATAATAAGTTGCTGGAGAATGGGCAAAGCATATTTTATTGTAAGGAGCATATATAGGGCAGATTAGTTAATATTCCAACCAGAGGCTTTTATGATATCGGAACGGTTCTCCACTCTTGCTTGTAGCTTTGAATAAAATGACATGCCAATTGAATTGTTTCCTTGATATTTTAAAGATATTCCTGCAACTGTTGAAGGTTTTTGATGCTGTATCATTTTTCCAAACTAATGATTGGACGTTTATTATACCATAGGAATGCCCGTATAAGGAGAATCAAATTAATAGTAAAATTTAAAGGTAACGTTTGGTTCTTGTCACGCCATTATTTTTTGGAAAGGAACTATCGCAAGTAATTTGGAAAGATTGGTTCCTGTTTGTCGTGAATAAAATGATGTGTCTACTATACGTTTGTAATCATCATATTAATAAGAAATTGAATCAATCTTGTTGAAAAACAAATGGACTGCACACATATGGATTACACATACATGGGGCATGAATGTTCGGTCAAGCACTACCGCCATTTTCGCCATATTTAAAAAATGAAGGTATTTAAAGAGGAATACCTTTCAGGGGAAAGTGCCACGATGCTTTACTTCCAAACTGATATAAACCGTGACAAAGAATGAGAAAGTTCATCGATAATTTTTCACTTTTACCAAAACTCAACCTTCTCTTTAAATGACGATCCCCTCGTTCTTGCCAGGGTCTTAAGGGTCACTTTCCTATAGCAGTTCTCCTTCCATTTTCCTTTGACTAAACGAAAAACAGTACCACCTGACAGTACTATTGTTACACTTTAGAACACAGATTTTATGTAGATCAGCGTAAGTGAGACCCATGAAGAAATTCATTTGAAAATTAGGCTACGTGTGTATTTAATGTTCCTTACCAGCCTGTCTCCTTCGTTAACAATTCAACTTCAAAAATGGCCCTATCCCCGTGTGTATTTACATCTCAAACGTTTGATAGACATTCCTTGGGGGATAATTACAGGCACGGGTCCAGTTTTCCTGCGACTTCAGAAAAAGGATGCAATTTTCTACCTTGATTCTGGAAGAGGATTGATCAAACTCAGCCCCTTTTCGGTAGGCCTTTTATGTGATCAATCAGGATTCGGTCATAGAAGATCAAAGTTGTCTGGATATAGAAGAAACAAAAAAAATCAGAATTAGCAGTTCCTGGTTACAAGACATCAATTCGAAAGGACAAATGGTCTGTTAGGTATAAATCATACTATGATAGGTATAATATACACATTAATTTCTTACCATCATAATTCATTTCCTTCTTACCTTATTTGTTGTAAGACTATTTGTCCATTTTGTATAATGTTTTATTTCTTCGTAATTGTAATGCATGTGGATTTGTATATGGCCCATGAAAGAACGATATTTTGTATACTGATGGGGCTACCCTGTCAAGATAAAACTAAATCAAATAAATCAAAATCTACTCTTTTCTCTTCATTCGATTAATAGGCAGCATTTTCATGATCATTCATCACTTCGTCTCAGAAACCAGGATTAAGGCCGCATTAAGGCCATTTTTTCCGTAACCATACCAATTTTCATGATCGAAATGAGACAGCATAAATTGCGCCAAAATGAACTACCTCCCAACACAAAGCAGCTAACTTATTATTTTAAAAGCCTAGCTCGACCTTTAGTCGCATCAGGTGCGTTAGACCGAGGCTGAAGCAAGCACTTAATAAATCAGCATAATTAGAAAATTCCTGCAGTGAATGACATATGTTACAATGCCGACTTCACGATGTACAAATAACGATTGAGAAATATGGAACGATTGAGATGTCATTTCTTAACTTTAATTTGGGCAAATTGAATGCTCACACTTGTGCATTCAAGCGAAAATATCATTTTGTGTACAGATTCATAATGCCTTTTTCTACCGCATACCTTTTCCACCTACCAACCCCCTATCTCTCTATCTCTCTCACTATCTCTCTCTTACTCTATCTGTCTCTCCCCCTATGGGCGTATGTCTTTATGTTCCATGCTGGATACGCCCCTTACCCATGGATAAAACGAATCGATATGGAAAGGTGGAAGAAGTAACTGGTTACACCCTCCTAGTATTTGTGGCTAATTTTCTTCATTACAAGTCAAGGAATTTACGGCTCTCGATAATTACGAAATGGGGAGTGAATAATTTATGGACAACCTCCAAAATGTCATTAACATGAAATGGACAATGTAAAGCGAGAATTTATTTCTAGTAATGGAATCCATTTCGAGAGAAACCAGCGTATCGTTCCTGCATTAGAAAGGTTATACAGACCACTTAATTATAAACGAAGACCTGCTGAAAATTGAATTCAGTGAGAAGAACATATATTATATTCGCCCACAATTATAGTTTTGCAGTGACGGGAATGCTGATTCGATTTCAATATTTTTTCTCATTTTCTACCAAATTTTGGGGTAGGCAATGTTCATTTAATAGTCTATAAACTGCTTTAGATCCTCCCAATTTTATTCAGTTTCCCATGATCATTCTAAATCTGTCGACAGGAAATGGATAGATGAATCAAATATGAAGACGTGAAAGGGCGTGGGTGAGACTGCGTGTGGATGCGCTTTAATTTCGTATCATAATCACTAAGTTCTTAAACTCTGAATTGACCTAGACTATCAATTTCTGCCTCCTCAGCAACATCGTGTTTCTCCCTCTATCTCTCTTACCCCTCCCATATTCTCTTTTTTCCTATAGCGATCTCCTTCTCTCTCCCTCTCCTCTCCCACCTTTCTCACATTTCTGCTATCCCCCCTCTCTCTCTCTGTCCCATCTCATTTTTAATTCTTCCAATTTTATATCTCTCTCCCCCTTTCACTCTCCCCTCTATCACGTTCCCTTTCGTCTCCTTTATCTATATCCGTCTCTCTTCCTCCTTTTCTCAGCTCTCTCTCTCTCTCACCTATTTATTTCCCTGAATCTCTCCTCCCCTCTCTCCTTCGTTTTCCCTCCCTCCCCTTCCCATCCCCTCTTACACGAATCCTCGATTTCTCTCTTCCCTCTCTCCCTTCCGTTCTCTCCTCTCTTTCTCTACCCGTTTTTATTTTATAGTTTTTTTCTTCTTCTACATTGCTCATGGAGTTTTAAAAATAGTGAGTGCTGGAATTAGGATTCGAGCTAGTGGCACCTATTACATATTTAGGTTAACTTCATGTCTATACTCTCAAAATAGTCAGGTAGTTATTCATTCCTTCGCTATCTCAATATTCTGGCTGGAAGATTTTTACTGGAATCTTAGTGAAGCAATCACATGAATAATTTAACATCGTTAAGAAAATATTGAGAATCTACTACCCTAGTCACTCAACAGATAATGCGATATACTGAATTCATTTCTGCACTTAGGAGATCAAATAGATCTCCATGTCAAAAACGGCGGGAATTTGTAGCAAATTATGGGAATAAAATTAGTAATTTAAATCTTGCTCCCGTAATACCTTCGGCTGTGGAGAAGATTCACGCATCTTTCTTATTTTTCGAAGGCTGAATCTCACTTTGGTGAGAATTTCTTATCTTGAAATATGTTGTTCACTTGCAGGTCTCAGCCAACATTTGCCTCCTGATCAATACCAAATAAAAACCAAAATTAACAAACATCAGATTAGAGTTTCGGGCTTTATATCAATCGTTTAGAATGAATTTCGTTTAACGCAGCCGCCAAACAGTAATCACAGGTTTTCCTTGAAGTTATCAACATTTACTTAGTATTACAAATGGACACCAGTGGTGAGGGGGGAAATCGGGGGTTTAAAAAAAAAACATGTTAAATCTCTTTTGATTCGGTCGTTTATTGTCATGGCTATAAATGTCAATTAACGAAATATCAAATACTTCTTAGGCACAATGAAGCTGTGAGCAATAGAGAAACATTAAATGATGAATGAGATTTCTATATCCGGGCTACCAGCTTCACACATCCTCGACATGTCGGTGACACCATATCAGTAATATGCCTTGCGGTCGTGTAACATGCTACATTTTCAGAAATTAAGCCATCTTTCCTTCGGAAATTACTGATTATGTAGGCTGAATCAGTAAGAAAAAGATAAGAAAAATTTCAAACGTGAGAGGAGTCATGTATGCGCCTCCAATTTCTGGAGAGGATACTTGAAAAGTTGTATCACTGACACGAAATTCAACAACACCGTTTGATTATTAATTTGACATTGATTTGAGACGTGAGGTTCTTGTGTTACGAATAATATGAGCTTCGAAAGCGAGACAATTTCTGTGTGTTTTTTTGTGATTGTGCTCTATGGTGATATTTCTAACTTTTAACAGACGACGAAACGTGAGAAATAGGAGGAAGAAAGTAGGTGACACCTGGAAATACTTTAGTTTTTTGAGAGACTGGAAGATAATTGACATTGTTATGATAGTATATGGGGTAATGCAATCCTAAAAATAGTTATTAGGGCGTTCTTGCTCTTTGAAACAGACCCTGTTTTAGTGTAGGGTGTGGGTGTATGTGTGGCGGTGTGTGTGGGTGTGTATGTCCATGCGTGCAAGTGTATGTGAGTGTGCTTGTATGTGAATACTTACATTATAGATTACGCCTCCTGATCTTTTATAAGATCAGAATCACACAAATGAAACTTCGACGATCTCTGACTCTGATACATCATCAAATACGATGTCCAAACTAAATAATAGATAGTTGGGATAATCGATAATTTGGGAACAATCGACGTTTTAAAGAAAATCAGGTGGAATTTTCGTATAGTTTAAATGGTTCATGATTTTCTTTTTCATTACATCTATTCCCATGTAAAATGATACCTTAGCAGCAATGCGCATATGAAAAGTACTTCTCTTAGAATATATATAAGACTCCAAACATAATTACTATTTTAAAACAATTTTGAATGCATCATGTTTCTGCGCGTGTGTGTTCCCACGGATCCAAACCTGTGTAAAGTACTATTTTCACTACCTGCGCTTTTCAGCAAAATAATCAAATGTTGTTATCTTGCTGTTTATTCCAAACCCTTACATACAATAACATTTTTTTTTACCACAGTGTCGCAGCCGAGTCCTTTGGCAAGGCATTACTCTACATTTGCCACTCAATACCCAAGAGAGAAATGGGGACCGGGTAGGATGACGAAAGCATTTGCGTTAGTAATTGCCTATGCCCTCACGGTGACCGTATGGTAGGAATAGTGGAGATGGTGCACAATGTGCGTGAATGAATCCGATGACCGGGGTAATCATATCTGTAAAGCGCTTAGAGACGGTTTAAGCGCAATATAAATCTAGATTATTATTATTATTATTATTATTATTAATCACCAATTTTCAGGAGCTTCTAAACCTTTTCACTCAAAACGCAATTGCAATTTAAAGTGGGAGCGGGGAAATTTTTCAGCAGGCTACGTCACATTTCAATCGATCAGCAGAGAAGTCTGGAATTGTTCCAGCAGTTGTTCTCAACAATCCAAAGACGTGCCACTTGAATGTCACTCGCCGCGGGCAGACTTGAAATTGATAGATCTAATAAATACCACCAAAGCGCAGTAAAAATCAGTCGAGATCATCGACTCCTGTAGTCATGATTACCATGCTTTATTGATGAGAACTCCACCCTTCATTGTAATCTTTCACATGTAAGCAACATTGGAAGGAAATCACTTTACTCTTACTTTGGGTCTTTTTTCAGGTTTGAACTACATTAATGGAATAAAAAGTGGCACGGACTTCATTTTCAATACAACACAATAATAATACTACTAATAATAAGAACGATACTAATATTAAAAATATTAATACTAAAAATGATAATGATGATAGTGATTATGATGATAATGATGATGATATAAATAAATAGAAAGAAGAAGAAGGTCTGAACGTGATTTACATGAAAAGGTAAGAAAGTAGCAAAACAAATTGAAAGCCTGCGTGAACATGTGAACAACTACTGAGTAATAGTGCCAATTAATTAATCAAATATATGATTTCAGAGCGGTTTTGATTTGACCAACTGTATCAGCTAGGCTAGGTGTGGTAAATTATTCGATTGTTAAGGGTCATCACAATCGTTAACTATTTAATTTTGTACGGTATATTTCTTGAGGCGCTTACCCCTTGCCCCCATACAAAATGTAACCATTAAAATGTGTATCCTAAAGAGCGTAAAACTCCGACCAAATTTAATGTGTCACCTCCACCCATTGGGGTAGATACAGGGGCCCCTCCCCTCCAGTGGTTTAAAAAAAAAGATAGGAAAGAGAGAAAGAGGAAGGGAAAAGGATGAAAATATTAGACGTCTAGACAACCTCCTGCACCACCCCCTCTCCTCCCTTATCAACAGCCTTGTAAATGAAACATTTGGGCCCTGTCTTATAAAGAGTCGACCAATCAATCGCAAGTTTACAGTCTCCTATCTCTTATGTACATAGTTGATATTGATATTAATCCGTCAGTTGCGATTAATATCAACTTTTTATAAGACGGGGACCCTGGTCTACTGATATTTTGTAAAGTAAATAGAAATGAAAGAAAAGGCGAAGAGGGTGGGGGTGACTTTTTGAATTGCCATGGTTACGGTGAAACTCAAAATATCCATAACTTCACTAGGTTGTCGACTATTGACTGATGAACCGCAGCCCAATGCTTCACACCCACTGAGCTATATCCAATTATATACCGACATATTATGGAAAGGCGGCACGAAGATTGTAGCTCCTTTGTCATTTTTAGTCATTAATATTTTAATCAAAAATACAGATAAGTAAAATTAATCAAAATTCTGCATTATGTTTTAAATTAGGCACCTTTGAATTGGAACGCTAATGCGATACGCCCGGCAGTACGCTTGCCCCTTTCCAAAAATTCGAAATGAAATAATTAAAATATTTGGCGCATACCTCTGATTAATACGCCTTCAATAGATAGATGACCGTCCATTGTATACCTACTTTTGACGTTGGGACATCGAGTCGTTAGAATTGTATCTATTGTTCATTTTCAAACCTGACGGAACGATCATTAAAAACTGAATTAGCTTTCATAGAGGGGTTTTAATGTTATCGAAAATTAATGTAATTAGTAGGCCTACTATATTGGTTTTTTAATCAATTTGTTATAGCTGTGGTCATTCGTAAAGATTGGTAGGCCATTGATCCGACAACCATACTCCCCCCCCCTCTCACACAACAAAGACGCTCGCGCATGAACTGAACACACTCACACACATCGTGGTTCTTTCTGATAAAGAGGGTGGCCTTCAATATTTAAACAACAAAAAACCGTCATCATTATTCATTTTGATTAATCGGAGCCAAAAATCTCTATCCCTATTGCCATCATTACTACAGCCAAGAACGTGCCTTGACGTCACAAAAAAACTAACACTCTGAACAAGAGATTATGGGCACACCTGGCCGTAATTGTCACGAAAATATTAAGTCATTTATCTAATATTGTCCTGTCCCCTTGGGGTGACATTTAAGACGATTTGATGGCTTCCGAGTCATTAATGAATGGTAAACAAACGAGTCTTCGTCGAAATTGTGTATTGCCAGGGTGGAAGGGTAGGCACCGCGGGAGAAATTTAGTGGTTGTTTACCACTCTGAAGAATATCGCACATCTAGAATTACTCGTGCACGTATCCATCCGCACCTAAATAGAGTGAGGAGAAAGAAAAAGTATTAAGGTACGGGCTATCTTTAAATAATGGATTTTCATCATAACAACAATCGTTTTTGTATAATTAGATTTAAATTTCCCGGAAGTCTCTTGAGAGCTAGCGAAGATTCATGACAATGCATGATGTTCCATTTTAAAAATAAAACTTATGAATGCAAAAAACTTGCTGGCATAGAATTACATGAAGAATCGAGAATATTTCCGAATAGCTATTGATATTTCCAATCCTTAAATTAGAAAGAATCCCCTCGAGACTGAAAAATGAAAAATTTAAGAAATATAGAATAGGTAAATCGCCAAGGGGATAAGTGATGCTTCCAGAACGTGATGATGAATTTTCTTGAGCTGACATCTTCTTACATTTATAGGGATTATTAGAATTGGCAAGGTGAGCGCGGTACATTTTAAAGAAATCTCGTTTCTGGCAGTTTTGATAGGTAATTATATCACTCATATGTAGAGCTTCTGAGAGGATCATATAGGATATTGTTAAGTTTAATTTATATATTGCATTATAGGCGATGTAATTTGTGTAACTTTTCCGATTTTAGAGGGTTTTTTTTAAAAACTAATACGTTATCAATAAATTCAAATAAGAAGGGAATATACATTATGATATCATCTCATATTTTGTCTCGTGCAGAACAAAAACATTTATTTGTATGTCTTTTCTATACAGTTAGGCTACTCTTGTTTTTTATAAATTCTTAATATCAAGTTCTTCTAGTGATAAAAATATAGGAATACAACGAATACAAGGTATTCATTTTGATAAAATAAATTTTGTATTGAAAGTGGCTTAACCGTTTTACTCATTAATCCCCTCACTGTAATTTTCCTTTCTCATTATGTGAAATTTTTTTTCCTGTTTTTACTCTTCTCCTTCCCGTTCTTAGCCTATTCTTCTTCTTTTTTTTAAAGATGATAGTCCTGTTTCACCCTTTTGTCCTAAGAAAAAAATCCAGGGCTTGCTCATAAAATTGGTGCCTTGTGTGTTGTCGATTTTGTTGTTGCTATTTTTATTGCAGAAGCAGCAATATTAAAAGAAGAAGAAGTAGTAGTAGTAGTAGTAGTAGTAGTAGTAGTAGTAGTAGCAGTAGTAGTAGTAGTAGTAGTTGCTGTTTATATTGTTGTTTATTAACATTTTCTAGCCATCTGACAGTCACTAAAACCCCTCCTATACAAGAGGTCTAGGGACGCCCCTGATTAAAATTGTTTTCTCACTTCTATGCATGACACTACATGTCTATGTATACAAAACTCTATGCTGCCACTACTTACCCTAAGCAATACCACGTGATCGTTGACGGAAGCAGAATGCATTGTGGGATATGATTTGTAAAATTGTGTTGAATTTTGAGAGAAATTACAAGAGCTTGAATTCAAAACATTCTTTGTATCTAACTGAGGTTTTGAATAAATATTTTAATTTCAATTTGGAGAATGAATGGTATTTGAAGCCTTCCAAATGGAGAAAAGGCCAAATCTACAGACCGATGACCAGTATGACGTCACTACGTTTCGCAACTTATCTGGCCTATTCTATGACTTCAAAGTCCCCAAAACCCGGCAATTCCAATATCAATATTCACAATTTCCGCCCTTGATCAGGAAAAATTACATCTTTCCGATTTACATAATTATCTAGTCCTATTTTAAGTTCTTTCTAAAACGAGCTGTAGTCAAATATGGTGTGCAGTGGTCTTTACTGTGACTTTCTCGCTCGTTGATATAAGCCAGTTGACCTGTTGATATATACGCCTATTGCCGTACGAAACTTTATAAAGAAAGAATGGTTACCTCTTACCTGTTTTAGACGGCACGTGCAAGGCTCCTAACTTAAGAGTATGTCGAGGATAATATAATGCAATCAAAGTATCAGGTATAATTTTTTTCCTTTTTATAAGAAATCTTCTAAATCTCTTTAAAATCGGCGATTGACGTCATTGGTGTTTTTGCTTCTTCTAATGGATACATTGTTGCATGAAGCATGAGATTTTTGAAAGGTTTGATAAAGTATACAGTCACTGTAGTTTTTTTTAAGTAGGCCCTTGCTATTTTTATTTTATCAATTTTCTCCCGCCCCTCCTCTGCTTTTGCTTCTTATCTTACTCTCTTTATTCTTATAACCCTTATTGTTTCTTCCTTCTCGCATATTCCTTATCAAAAAACATCGGTTGCTGTCCCATTTTTTTAGAATAAAAAATAATCCTTAAATTTCTGAGTGATTATAGTTGTCAAATCCTGACACGGCAAAATCCATCAAAAATCTGAGGAAACCTGAATCAACGGTAGCTTGTTTCTTGCTGCATGATATCGAATACCCTAAAACCTAGTTTTACTCAATTACAAAAGGGTAGATATTTATCGCCCAAACACCTCCAAGATGGCCCTATTCTGTCGTCTATCCATCTATACCAGTGTGGCTGATGTAACCCATTTCCATTAAAAAATTATCGATGTGTGGTCTTGATTGGTGTTTCTTTTATGCACTCTCCTACAATTCTTCTTCCTTGACCTATAGTTTAATTGAATTGGATGGTGGTCAGCGTGTTACACCAAGTCTCAATTTTTCCTTTTACATCTGTAAAATGCTTTCTCAATAGATAGGAAAGAGTTCGTGATACCTCCAAACTGTATATGATTGTGCTTGAGCGTATGTAGCTTTTCAGAGATAAGTAAATCAATCGGATATTACATAAATTTACTTCTAAGGACTGTGTTACCATCCAACAATCAGTATTGAACCTTCATCCGTCAAAATCAGGTTGTGGTTGTAGGAGAAGACAGAACCGGCCACGAGACTCACATATCCCTGATTATACATGTGTGCGCTTGTGTGCGTGGGTATGTGGGGTGTGCGTTTGTATGTGTAATTGGGTTTTACAGACGTATATCAATATATATATATATGATGATTTACGACTGGGACCTATCCTTAACTTCCATGTTTCAAAGACTGACTCAGTTTCGAACCTTGGTCCAATCAGAGTCTGTGTGTAGGCGAAGAAGGCCAAGAGCTAACCGTACCACGGACGTTACCGCTAAACCAACTCACATCTGACTTCAAGGGATACATGATACATGTATAAATATCCTTTTATGTAGCCTTTGTTTCAGGCTACACGAATTTTATGTCATCTCAGTGACCCCACATGTGCAAAAATACATTTAAAAAAAACTCTTTCTGCATTAAATGTATGCTGCGCTTTAGATTATTACATTATCGCAAGCTTTCTCAGACAACTACACGCATATCCCTCTTTTGTTTTTAATAAACAAGAGTAATAACCCTACCAAATACAGATATTTTTTAAAGGTCTCAAAAGATGACAAGACGCATGACAATTTTCTATTCCTTCCTCGATTGATGAAAACATAAGTATCTGGTGAAAAAATATGTTTTCCCCTGTTTTACGGGTATCATTCTATGGTAGATGGATGATTAAATTTGAACCACGGTATCATATTTGCTTACGTCATACCAGGCCCACCAAAGCCCTCCTATGGCTATTGTTTCGGAATTACCAATCAATAACCTGCTAGCCCTTTCCCGTCACTTGACTTTCTTCGTACAAGTTGAATAAAGGTCTAAAAATGAACACAACGGTGTCTCTCACAAACCCTGGAATATTTTCAAAAGGAGTATTGTTCATTCTGTCTTACATCATATGAATACCTTGCGTAACGGTGGTTCGCATATAAATCGATAATGAATATGTCTCGCATAGAATTGATTCAGATCTCGCAATGTTAGAGTTTTTTTCACTTCCCTTGATAAATATAAAAATACTGTATGTATTCAAGGAACAATTGAATGTTATTCTGAGGTATTATTGATCAAAAGATTCGTGTTTTTCCGAACACATGTTATCTCCGTATTCATCCTTAGTTTGAATATTCTATAAATAGGAAATCCAGTAAGAGGTGTCGTGGACAAGTGGATATGTCACCGGACTGTGGATCACAAGGTCCGCGGTTCAAGTCCCACCGCGGCACGATTGTCCTTTGGCAAGACATTGATCTACATTTGCCACTCTCCACCCAGGTGTTAAATGGGTACCCGGTAGGATGCGAAAGGTAATGTGCTTAGAATAGCAAGTGTGCGCTTGTAAATATGACGCCTGGCTGGAATGCTCCCCAGGGAGTGGAGAATGTGCACACATTGTGTGCAGGTAAGCATGAATTCGATGACCGGGGTAATAATATATATATATATATATATATATATATATATATATATATACATCTGTAAAGCGCTGTAAAGCGCTTTGAGAGGGCCTTCTGTCCTAAAAAGCGCTATATAAGAACTAGCTATTATTATTATTATTATTAAGATACTGTGAGCCCTTGCCCCAAAGTTTTGTTTGTGCAAATGTTCAATTGACAAACACTTCAGGATAAAAAAACGATAACTAGGAATTGTAACAATATTTATTATAGCTTTTGCTTGCGACATAATGCACCGTGCTTTTTGTTCTGACATATTTTCCTAGGTTATTAGAACAATACATAATAATCGCTTAGGTTTGTAGAACCATAAACACACAAGTCAAAAGACATTTTTACAACATGTATGACCTTGGCCAACACTGTATTTTACCTTTGAAGTGACTCGGTAACATTGTTGAAGGTTAATGAAAAAAATTGCATAATTTTTGTATAAAATGTTACTTATTATATTCCTTCTACTGTACTAACACTCTGACAAGCAAAAAATCGTGATTTTTTTTTCAAACCACAAAGATATCTATGGTTTTCTTTGAAGGCGTCACTGGTCAACACCCTCTAACAGTGATTAACAGTAAATTCTCCAAACCATTTTTGAATTTTCCCATCCGTTTTTACATCAAAAAAGACATTAAACAGGCTATTAAAAATCTTTCGACACTTAAATGTCTGGAATGGTATATAGAGCCAATTTATTGCTTTGTGACGATTTACATTCACCTAAAATGTAATTAAATTGTTATAATATAGTTAGGAGAATTAAGGAATCGATCAGATCAGTTTTTCCCAATTTGTATCATTAATAATGGTCCGTTTTCACTCAAATTTTCAGATTATCTTTAATTGTACATCTAGCATTGAAGTCACTACCTTAGCACCACTTTTTCTCATCTGAACAATGTTACCAAGTCCCTTTAACGAACAGGACGAATCCACCCACAGGCTACATTGGTATAAGATGACGACTGGAACCCTCACATTATGACATGTGGGCAAGGTTGTCTTGCGGGTTTAGAATGACAATGAGTTCTGAAATATGCGTTGCTACTGCAGAATGAGGAAATTAGCCTGCCAATCATCGTTATAAAACAATTATCATGGATGAGAGTATAGTGATGAGGAGGTACCCGTCTAGGGTTCGATGGTTTGCATCGATTTGAGAGAGGTAATATGATCTCTTGGGGTCCGGGATTTTAGCGTGGCATTGAGGAGGAAGGAAGAGAGTGGAGAGCAGGTTCTGGAGAGAATGGGGGTTGGGGGTGAGTGATTGGAATTAAGGAATTTTGGAGCAGAGAAGGGGCGAAGGGAGGATATGGTCTGGAGTAGGGCGGCGATGGGAGGAGATGAGTGACGGAGGGGGGCTGGGGGATACGAATCATCGCATCTCAGCCTTGGATGAAGGAGTAAAAAAAAAAGGTGGAAATAGGATGGTGGGGGTTAGGAGAGGACGGGGCTGAGAGATTGGGATTACGGGCTTGTAGCTAAGAGAGGGTGGACTGGAGGAGGGCGGCCTGAGAGGGAAGGCTTCGGATTTGAAATATTTAAGGCCTTTGATGTCTTATCTTTCTCTCCTTGGAACGTTTTCTTTCTTTTTTCTTTTTTTAAACGTCAGAATAGGAAGGATTAAGAAATATTATCATTTCCAATATTGCGGATTGTTTAGGTATTTAGCTAGAAGGGCAGATTCTCAATACAAAGGGGACCTTTCAAGAACAACCCGCATTATTTGCCAATGCTGCAAACAGAGGAACTTCCTGGGGGTATCCTGCTGAATGGCATATGGTTGATGGCGACACATGGATGTAGCAGTGCAAACATTTTCGCAAATTTACTTTCTAATTGATGCACCGATATAAAATTCCGCCAATCTTATTCACGTTATTACATCAGCACATACTATTTGTCCGGCATCAACAGACGATACGGAACGCTAAGTAAATTTTGAGTGGCGGGAACCTTTCCCTCCCTCCCCGACTCTCTCTCTCTCTCTCTCACCCTCTCTGTCGCTCTGTCTCTCAAGTTGTTTCTGTTTTCTTTCTATCTACGGCTCAACGCTAACTTCTCTTTTACTCTTTTGATTCCCCTTTCTTCATCCTTTCTTCTTGTACTTTTCTTCTCCCCTGTTTCATCTGTCTTATACCCACATATGGCACACTTCGTGGTTAAACCTTCTCCCTCCCTTGCGCTTCCTTTATATATCTCTTCTTGCCTATAAAGTTCTCTGTTATCCTTTCGTTATTCCCTTCTTTATCGTTCTTTCTTCTTGAACCCCATTTCGCTCCTCTTTGTCTATCTTTGTCTCCATCTTCCTCACTCACTTATATCGACGCCATACACAATCGTCCGCAGCGTGTTTCAATTTCAATATAAATATTACTTTTATGGCACCCGTTTCAAATTGCCGTCCTTGCAATTTACGAAGCAAAGATATCATTTCAGAGAGAGAACGGCAGCCGCTGCCGACAAAAGCGTGATACCGAGATAAATAGTGATGAGGACGGAAGTTGTTAAACTGTAACCTATACCACAGTCCTAATCGTTTCTGAAAAGGAATCGCGCTCTGGTTTAAAGGCGGTTTTGACAGGAATTTACTGATCATAAATTAAGAGTTTAGGCTTTAGTACCCATGTGAAACTATTGATTAGCATGTCATTAAGAGGAAAATTGTCTCTAATCTCCCATCTCCCTGTAGTGAAACATTTATACAGAGTAAAACAATGTCGGATTTTTGTATTTTTATTATTTTTTATAGTTTTTCCACAGAGTAGAATGATATCTACTGTGTGAAATTTTCAAGAAATTTAATGAAAACATGTGGATTAAATAATATCTTTCATTGTGTTTTGAAATCATCAAGTTTATATTTCAAAAGTAAGAAGTAAACTTTGCTGAAATCACAAGCAACGAAGGTACTGCACAGGCAATATGGGTGCATGGGGCTACGCACAAACATAGCATCAGAATATGGTTCAAAGTGGTAATTTATCTCAATTAATTTTAGTCATATTTGAAATATCAGAGCACTAAGAGAGCATTTGCTTCACGAAACATTGCCTCTGTATTCTTCTATATGGGTATAACAATAGAAAAGCTTACAAAATATATGTCACCTTTAACCACATATCAACTGTCTCTTTAAAGGGAAAGTCTACCCTGATATTAACTTGGGTTTAATATTAAAAAAACATAATAATATGAAAAACAGATCAGTGAATGTTTAAAATCTGCAAGTTCCAAAATTTATAATTTGGCAACTATGTGACATACCATCAGGCACCCCTCTCGTTTGCTCTGTACTAAATAAACAAGTTTCCTTTTCTGTAAAGAAAACGTCTGTGATCCATTCACCTAAGGTATGATTATCGCTAATATGTATTTACACATCCCCTGGATGAAATATCTATTATATAATGAACAACCGGGAAAATGAAATTTCTAAAATATTCATCGCAACTCGAAAGGTAGATGTGCTCGAAATTACGTCATATAGATGCCACTTTGCTTTTGATCGGTTAAGAACTTTCTTATTGTTATCGGGTGTCCTCAAACATTAAGTGTTGTATTCTATTACATTTCAGCTTTTAATACAACCAAATTTATATCAAGATTGACTTCCAATTTAGGAAATCAAAAATTGTATGAGAGGGGCCTCTGGACTCATGTCTCCCTTTATCCTAACCCCAAATGCCCTTGCTCGATTTATGCGGTGAAAAGACAGGCCTACAAATGCTAATATTCTCTCGATCCACCTTATGAAGCGTGAAGAGTCAATTAGATTATCTCGCTTGTTACCGGTAGGATTGTTTTTCAACTGTCAACGATTAGAATTTTCGACGGGCCATGATCACGCACAGTAATTTCTGCATGAACGGAGATTAAGAAATCCTCGTCGCCCAAGCAGAAATTAAAGAAAAAGAAGGAAAACCTTACAAGGAAATCCCAGCAGAATCGTCTGCTCAAGACGGATATAGGCCTATAACAACCAAGCGATAC
Source organism: Mesocentrotus franciscanus (assembly GCA_037976565.1). Taxonomy (NCBI): domain Eukaryota; kingdom Metazoa; phylum Echinodermata; class Echinoidea; order Camarodonta; family Strongylocentrotidae; genus Mesocentrotus; species Mesocentrotus franciscanus. The sequence continues at coordinate 8,570,770 of CP137679.1, forward strand.
GGATTGGATTCTATTAAGTGTGTTTCTGTTGTAGATGCAAATTAAAACAACGCATTGATACATTGGTAATCCGTAGCTAACTAACTGGAAGCAGACAAAGAGCATAATAGTTTGGATGATCTGTGGTAGGTTTTGAAACTTTTAGAAAGAGTTGTAGGATTTAAGTGAGAAAATTGAAGAAAGTTATTTGCAGAAGATAAAACAATATAACATAGAATTGTCTCATATCGGGCAAGTGAAGACAAGGAAATAATAAAAGAGCATGAAATTAAAAGATTGACCCTCTTGTATAAGTATGCAATACAACAAATGACAGACTTCTCCTGAGATTTCCATGTAACAGGATAAGTCTCATTGAGGAAGAAAGGGGTAAATTATGAAAATCATTTGGGAAATTTATAAGGCCCATGTTTATTGGAATACAAGTTTAAAAATTGGTCCGAAAAGGAAAAGATATAACATGGACGACAATCTTGCTTTCGTTATAAATTTAGTGACCAGACATGCCATATGTGTTCAATTTTTGATCCCTTTTCATTATTTCAATTTTTAATACATAATCATTAGATATTCATGCACAGTTGTTATTTTTTTCATGAAAAGAGGGATATCTTAGCTTTTTCTTTGTGAAAGCAATTTTACGAAAGCCAATTGCTTCGGGCGAGATAAATAGAATTCAAGGTCAGAAAAACCTTTATTTTCTTTTTACAGATTTTATAACAAAGTAACATTATTGTAAGCGGAGACTGAGCTGCCATCACATTCATGCAGCTTGTCAATTATAAAATAGATGCTTAATACTTTCAATTTGCCGTAAAAGAGAGTATAATACAGATATAACGCAAGGACATTATTTTGTATCATTCCCTGGCCCAGTTTTATGCGAATGAAGCTGTTTTCCAGTTACAGTGCGGATTTGATGGCGTTACCGTTTTAGTCATCAACCGTCATCATTATTTAAAATTTGAGGCAGGCGTAGACCGAGGCGTGAAACGTTACCGACTAATTTATCTCTGGAAACATCCACAGGATGTCAGAAAAGCTGGAATTCAGGGTTATATCAATATCAATAACGGAGTTTATAGCGAAGCGAGTTAAAGTGCGTGATTGAAACATGGCCGCAACAGCTCCGGGCCGTGCCAGCAAGGCGAGCAAACGCGCAGACAAACTGGGAATGAGCCTCGTCTATTTTTTTGTTTCCGCGGTAAAGTCATGCGCAGCTTCTCGCTCTGGGGTTAATGAGTAGGCGAAAGGGTGACATGGTGATCCAGACAAATGGCCGGGATCATGAGAAATCGCAGATTAGAAGCTAACATTTCAGACCGGAATATGACTGAAGGGTGTTCAAAATAGTCATTCATTTGGTATCTCTTCCAGTGTGAGCTGACGGTTTATCTAAAGAGACAGTTGATTATGGTAAATGTGAAAGGACTAATCAGAATTCTTATTGTTTATTCCCATGTATGTGTTTTCATACAACAGTAGTAATGATATATGCAATTTATTGTTTTTGAAACACTCTCCTACTAACACATTTTGCAACTTCTAAACGAATTGTTTTGCTACATTTCCATGTCCCTAACATCCTTGCCCCTACTCTCTCTCTCTCTTTAGTTGTCTATTATAATCTCTCTCTATTCCCCTCTCTATCTCTATCGATGTCTCTATCATTTTCTCCCCTTTTCTACCCCCTACCACATCTACTCTTTTTCCTACATCGTTTTTGTTTTCTCTCTTTTTGTAAATGGTCTCACTAATTGTTAACAGGCATTTGGTACATCGCATCGCTTCATTACTTTTTATGTCATGCCATTTCTCTCTCTCTCTCTCTCTCTCGATTTCACTCAGTCTCTGACTCTATCACTTATTCTATATGTGCCTCCCCATACATCCCCCCTCTCTCTCTCTCTCTCACTCTCTCTCCATATCTCGATCTTATCGTCGTAGCACCTAATGGGAAAATGACTCCATCCTTGCTCTATGTTGTAATTGAAGCGCGTCGCTTATGACTAAACTACAACCCAATTACATTCACTGCTGAAGACGGGTAATAGAGTTTGTGATATAAACGAGATGGGGAAATTTCGATACGAGACACGTGTGATGAGGAAGTGAGTTATAATAAGATAAAGCCAACGCCAAAAACACCCCTCCAAAAATAAACGGCATCGTTTCCATTAATTATTTGAAGCTAGACGTCAAAAGATAATCGAAAATCGTTTGTCCATAATTGCTTATTCTCTTATCGCTAGTTATGACGTGTTGGACCTTCCACAGAAAATTTGGGACAATTTACAACTTTAAGCATACGTTTTTGCATTAATGTACCAAAACACTAAAGAGCGATACAAGCAATCGACATGGTTTATTATTATCATTTGAATCTCGGTTTAAAAGACAGACGAATTTATTTTTCCAATAAATGCTTTTTCATTCCTTCTTGTTCTGGCAACGTTTCATAGCGTATTCATGCTCAACGAGAAAAAATTGGGGCCGGGGTACTAGACTTTGAATAACGTATTGTGCGTTAATGTGTCGGGATAAGATTAGATGGCCTCGAAAAGGACAAGAGTGTCAGTCGGGATTTATTTCGAATATCCTTATTGTTTTATAATTGATATCATTAGAATATGTTGTGATGATAGCATTAATAAACACTATCACCCACACGGAAAACATTTTGTACTCAAGGGCATGTTACATGGCCGTGAAGCTGAACCAAGCGTACATAATTGACTATGTGAATCACAATCTGTTTAGTCCATCGCACACTTTACGATCCTCTTGCGTTTCGATTTTCGGAGATTAAAAATTAGACTAGAAATCTAAACAAACATCATCTACCCGATATAGGTTCCAAATAAAGACAAGCATACTAACATCCGGAACTGTATGCAATTTTAAGCCTACTAGTCCGAATAAAAGCCGAATCGGCTTCCAGTCGCAGACAATCGCACTACTAGTCTGATGTCACTAAGATTTTGTGTCGATTTAGCTTTTTCTCCTCAAAGGAAACTTGAATTTTAGCTAAAAATCCTTGACATTTAGAGTTTTATTAATCATATTAATATCCAGATCATCGATCATTAAAATGTAATATGCATCATATCAATTGCTGTTGCACATTGTTTCAAAATCGGATCGTAATCAGATCGTATAGTGTGCGATGGGCTGTAGACGTGGAACAAGGTCATGATGACGTCTACATACTCGAGTATAAAAAGAAGAGGGAAAAAAGGGTGATACGAATTGAAAAAGAAAATGCAGACGAAATGTATTTCATATTAGATATATCAGACCGACACAAATAATTCATCTTTCAATTGCAAAGGAAATGTTTATACTCTTTTGAATGTGAGGATTGAACACAGAGGAGAAAAGAAAACGCATGTAGTGAATATTGTATGAGTTTGAAACGATTTGTTGGATTGAGACCAATATAGCTTTTAAACAGGATACGGATATTCTTTTTTCCACCTCTTAAACCATTATGGTAAACTTTTATCCGGGAACATTTAAACCGGGGTACATAAAATGATAAGTGGTTCTTATTTTTAGCATGATGCGCGCTGCCTTCCTTTTGTCCCAATCAATTTGAGAAAAAAAACAAGTATTTACGGCTTCTAGTTATTTAGGAAAGTTGGCAAAAAGTGTTTTCTCGTTCGGGGTCTATTTAATTTCATATTTTGTATATTTATCATTTTATGATTGAAAATGATATATAGAACTACAAGAATGCGAAGTATATTGTAAACGCCATTCGTAAACGAAGAACCTATTATGAAGAAATACTGACCACTTTAAGATGCATTGCAATGACCAAGTAAAACAAAGAGCCTTTATAACACTGCATTACGAGTAACATTGTGTATAAATCATAATAAGAAATTGTAATGTCTGGCCTGAATAGCGAGTATCGAGCGAGGCGACTTTTTTCTTCTTACGATCCTAATGAATTTGTCCTTCTATCTCCAGCCTGGATATGTCCCGACCCTCTTCAGAAATGTAGGAAATTGATATCAATAAATATAATGATGTTTGCTTCTCGAGAACACGGTAAAAGTAAACGTTCTTGGCCGACATTGAGTGTGCTCTCGAAATATCTTAGAAAGTGCTTGAGGGATTAGTCTATCTCTCATTGCCTATCTTTCGCTGTCTCTCTCCCTCTCTGTCTTTCCCTCTCCTTTTCTCCCCCTCTCCCCCTCTCTCTCTACAATACACACACACACCCACACACCCACACACACGCACACACACTTACGGGTAATAAATATGATCTCATCTATATTAGATAGATGCCCTTCTCTCTCTTTCCCGCTCTCACTTTCTCTTCCCATATCCCTCTCTCTGAATCTTCATCTCCCTATATATATATATATATATATATATCTTTCTCTCTCTCTCTCTCTCTCTCCTTTTCCCTCTCTCTCTCTCCTACCCCTCTCTCTCTCTCTCTCTCTCTCACTATCCTTCCTTCCTTCCGTCCCCTCCCCGCACTCACTGTCCCTGTTTTTCTTAAACAGATCAATATGTTCACATCTACATTAGATAGCGTACTTTGTAAACTCCCTGTAAAGTCTCTCTCTCTCTCTCTCTCTCTCTCGCTTCATAACCCCATTCTCTCCCTCTCTCATTGTTTTTTCTCTCTCTCTAGCTGCATAACCTTACTCTGTTTTTCTGTCTCCGTCTTACTGTCTGTCTTTCCAAATTGCTATGTCCCCATCTACTTTAGACATCTCAATGCGGTATAATCTTCGTTCTCTCTCTGTAATTTTCTCTCTATATATATTTAAAAAACAAATTTCTTTAACTCTTCCCCTTTCTTTTAATATCTCTGACTGTATCTCTTAAATAGAGAAAAAAATGTTAATTTCTCATCTACCTTAGTAAAACATTTGTTAATTATTCGATCTTTCCTTCTCTCTATCAATTCTGTTAATTCCTGTCCCATCTTATCTATATATCCCTATACCTGTACAAATATTTCTTTCTTTCTGTTCTCCTCTGTCTCTCTCTGTCTCTGTATCTGTCTCTCTCCCCCTTTCGCCCCCCTCTCTCTTTCACCCTTATTCTTTGGCGTTCACAATCTCTCTCTCTCATTCCCACTCTGAGGGTGTGTGTGCGTGTGTATGTGTGTGTTTATTTCGCTCTGTCTGCCTGTCTCTTCCAATTTGCCTTCTTCTCTTCTTTCCTCCATCACGTTTGTGCTCTCACTGTCTTTCACACCCCGCAGTTGTAATCAATGTTGTCTGAAATATTTGAAGGGATCCTAAAGCAGCTTGCACGCAGAGACGTTTACATGATTAAGTACATTTGCTCAAGTGATGACCACGGACTTCGCGCCCTAATATTTACTTTTAACTGCCGTCTGCCTAACATTAAAGGAATCGCGGCGCAAAATCGGTCCTTACGCGCATTTTCTTAAAGATCAATTAACACGATCTAAAAACAGACGGTAATTGCTCGGATTTGCTCTAAAATCACGCCTATTGATTATACCGATCTAAGCTCAGAGAGAGAGAGAGAGATTTAGAACATGTTTACTTCCAAAAAACTATAGAACTGTTGTGAACAAATGAAAATTAGAGCATGCTTTTCGGACTTACTCTATATAAAGCTTAAGTTTTTGAGTGTTCAGCTCGAACAAACTTCAATAATCTTGATGACGGTTCTCTTATTCATCACTTCATATTCCACAGGCACAGCTTCAGGGTAATATAACTCGAAATCAATAACAATTGTTGGTCTATTCCTTCAAACTTTACCCCCCCCCCCTCCAACAAAAAAGGGAATGATGGTTTGTGTGTAGCCATGAAGGATATTTCTCTTGACATTAAGCTAAATTTGTCTCTCTCTGCCGACAATATAGATGTATATGGAAGTCATTGCTTTAGAGTATGTCAGGAAAATGTACGTGATGAAAGATTAGAACAGTTTGAAACATAACACAGGTTTTTCGACAAGGATAAACAAACATGATGTCAATACTGCCTTTGAAAATAACAATCTCTTGCCATTAAAACGTCTAGGCCCAACAGATATGACCGTATCAATGATGTTCCTCGCGTCATTACTGACATATTTATGTACTCAAACTGTGTTTTACGTTAACAATTAGATTAGACAGACATTCAGTAGTCTGTTTAAACATTGGTCAACCTCACAACAATGAATGCGTTATTAAAAAAATGTAGGATTGAGATTCCCTGGTAGTTTTCTTTTCGAAATATCTGTCTTTCTAACGGGTTAATACATTGATTCTCAAATATCTTTATTCTTTCAAACACCTGTTGTTTCCTCTATTCAGGTTTTGAGAGTATAGCTTTTTGTCTATTCATTTACAAAACCAGAATTTGTCACTGTTTGTATCCACTTATATTTTATTTGAATGGGGAAACTTGATGACACACGCAGGTTCTTTTTTTATCCATTTGGTGAAAAAGGATGAATCCTTTAAACAACTGTCTACCTCTTCCGGTGTTGCAATATTTATTTTGGATTCGTTTACCAAATGAGAATTATCCGCTTGGGATTTCCAAAACCATACTTCAACCTAAAATGTTGACATTTCTTCCCAATAATTAATTGCGGTGAAGTCGGTTAGCCGATGTTATTTTCGACCGAAAAGAGAACTGAAATGTTAGACTCTGGAGCAAATGAAAACTGAAAACTTTGCTTTTTCGAAAATCATTTACAAGATTTAAATGGGACAAAATGTGTGAATTCATAGGCTATATTAAGACATAGACGCAAGTTATAGTTTTACCGTTTGTTTGTTTCGTTTCTGTACTATTTTAGCCATAAAATATTTATAATTTGTTGCTTTTAAACATAGAATGTTTATATATAACTGGCTTCATTTGGTTTTTCCTATATATTTTGATCCAACAATGAGATATAATTTGTAAGCTTTCATATGAAGTGAATTGTCCACGAAATAGCTTCAACGTTTTTTGTCTGTGTGTGTGTCAAGTACAGCTTCGGGAAAATTGTGATCTGCTCAATATTCCGTGCTTGAAAACATTGAATCATCGAATCAAATCAATTTAGATCAAATCAGATTTCTTGATTTTCAATATTTGGCAGATTTCTCCTCTACTTATTTACCTGTTAACACTTCTAGCCTCTACCATCAATGAAGGGAATCACTTTTCTCACCATGCATGGGCCCGTCGTATAAAGAGCTTCGATTGATCACAACTTACTTGAGATTGATATCAATCGCAACTATGTACATAAGAGATAGGAGACTGCAAACTTGCGATTGAAAGGAGGACTTGAGATAGATTCGGATCAACCGCAACTCTTTATAAGACGGGCCCCATATCTCTTAAAAACACTCGACATAAGGCGGTAAACTGATTATTATTATTATCATCATCATCATTATCATTATTATTATTGTTATTTTAACCAAAGCAGTAAACTCTAATTAGATAAGCACAGATCACTTCAAGTTGTTTCTGAATCTTACAGCACAAAAAAACAAAAAATGATTATGCACAATCATGACATGGCAATTTTTGAGGTAGTAACGTCCTTTTTACTGCCGTAACACTGCCGTACAAAGAACAGGGTACTAACTGTAAGTAAGTTGGCAATTTCTTTTAGCGCAGTAACGTCCTTTCTACAGCCGTAACACTACCGTACATAGAAAAGTGAATACCGGCCACGAAGGTTTGCGGCATCATGTCTGAACGGAGCTTAAAGCATTGTGATGACGTCATATCTTGAGGCATCATCACGGAGCGTGACTCTATACTCTCGCGCAGTTCTCCAAGCGATGAGACCAATACGAAGGGGGTATTGACCCTCCAGGAGTAAAATTGGACAACAAAAGAGCGCGAAAATGGCGAAGAATGATCGCTTCGACTGAGGAAATTACTAGATTGATCCGAGTCGGGATATTTGTTTTTCTTTCCTTTTGTCATCCTTTATTTTGCACTACCGCAGTGCTAAATTGTACGCGAGATTCGCCAAAATGAAGTATTGGAGCACTTTACCGGGTGTCAAAAACCACCTTGATCAATAATAATTTATTCTTTAGACAGTAGCTAACCAGATATTGTGAATGTATACTATTTTAGTATTGCTTTATCACTGATTGGAAACAAGCTCATGGTCATTTCTCATAGCATTAATTGTGAATTTAAAGACACAACCGAAGTTCTAAATATAGTACTTCCAGTTTTAAGTACGGATATAGCTAAATTACTAACGAAGGATGAACAAAATAAGGAATCCCAACTTGGAAAGGGTTATGAAGTATATTCAAAAAGGGTATCTCGATTATGAAAAGTTACCATATATAGAAACTCTTTTAATTCGAATACTTTTTCGTTGATACAATTTCATGAAGACGTCTGACTACAACAAACTTGACCAATTACTTGTTCTAAAAAGAAGTTGATATAAAATGGTACTGAAAACTTTCAGTCTAGGTAATAACACTAATCCACTCCAGCCCACAAAATATAATGGAGTGAAACTAAAGAAGAGAAGTAAATCAATTAATAAACAGACCTCACACTCAAGTCAGAATCTCTGCCCAGAAAGTTTTAGATGAATGTCCCAATGCCAGGACTATTATATATATTTTTTTGTATTTTCATTTTTAAGGGATTGGGTATCTTTGTATCAAATTTTAAACAAATTCCTGGATTTTAGCTCATGCTGCAATCATAATTACAAACCTTTAGGTCAGTCGAAAACTCAGTTGAAACTCGCAAAGACGCCTTGTCGAAGTCGAGAATGCAAAGAGGCGACTTGTTAGAACTCACCTATAGTCACCTTCTCGTCTTAAAACAAGCCGCCGTGGCGAGTTGTTCAAAACTGGCAATCTCACTTTCTCGTCTCAAACAAGGCGCCTTGGCGAGTTGTTAAAATCACCTTCCGCCCTTTCGACTTAAACAAGGTGCCTTTGCGTGATTCAGCAAGTCGCCTTTTCGCATTATTATCCGAAAACAAGGCGCCTATGAGTTTTTTGAGTTAATAGAATGATAAAAAAATTACTCACTTTTGCAGGAAAAATTGCATGGAATTAAAAGCAATGTACACAGATGAATAAGATATTTGGGACTATACATACATGCGACATCTAACTGTGGTCCAAAATCTTATTTAGTAGAACTATTACTAGTTACGTTTTAAATAATTGGTCATTTTAAGAATACTACTTCTCGTGTGACATAGCTATTGTGATCATTTTTCTGCAGATAAGTTAGAGAATAAGAAAGCTCACAAATTCATATCTTTTCCACAACACACTTCTAACGTGTATCAAATATAATGACAAACAATGAAGCGATTTGACAAGAATGGCAAGTGTGGTCACGGGCAGCCGAGCCAATTTAGGGGTTTTCCCAAATTATCTCTAAACCGTCTCCTCTCAACAGAAGATGCATGGGATCATAAAGTTGCGGTCAAATGGTCACGATCAACTATTCCTCTAATGATTAATGCAAAATTTCTCAGGTTAATTCAATGTTCAGAACTTAATATAAATTAGAAATTAAAATTCTTACACTTATACATTGAAGTATTGATAATTCAAATAGTATTCTCACCACAAACAATAAGTGTAGAGTTTGTAGCCATTTAGGGAGAAGCATGAAAGATCAAACTGGGCAGATTCTTCACATGAACATTAAGAAAGGAACACAATCGCAATTATTTTCGAAAAAATCAGCTCACAGGCAATCTTAATACCCCGTTGTATGTCCCATATAAATTGTGTTCGGATTACGTAATACATCATTGTCAGACTATGCATTTTCATTTCCTTTAACCCGTATTAACCTAGAACCAAAATGCTACGCAAAATCCTAAGCGGATATAGGTATCTTTAAATACCAAAAGAAGCTGGCAAATTCTTCAACAAAATAATAACAACAAAGTTTTGTAAAGACTTTTAAAATGAGAGAAAACAGGAGACAACACAGACTGATAAGCTACAGAATTGCTATTGGAGTGATTGAAGATTTAGACAGGCCAGGCTCCATTTTTCGTTTACACACTAGGGAGATTTTCGAGGGCAGAAAAACAGCACAAATTAAACGTATCAATCCCCGTCAGGTAATCCCGGTCACAGGGCTAATTCTACGCTGTAACCGAACTCCCATTTACCGATTTGTTTTTCTTCAAATAAAATGGTTAGATGTCAGTAGATGTAGAAAGACAAATGCAAGGAATGTTTAAAACTGTAAGTAGCCTCACTTTCTGTTCTTTGACATCTCTATTTTCTTGTTCTTGTTGTTGACCTTGTTGTTGTTCCTCTTCGTCATCATCTTCTTCTTCTTCTTCTTCTTCTTCGTCTCCGTCTTCATCTTTTCTGCTTCTTCTTCCTTCTACCCCCTCTATATCTTTCCAATTTCTCATGTTCCATCTTTTCCCTACGATCCATCTCTTTCTGTTTTCCGTACGTCTTTCCATCTCTCTATTTACATGCACACGTATCCATACATACATCAAATAGTATATACTACATGTTGATAGACCTACGTCCTACGAGTCCATATATCTAATTAGAAAAGACTAGATAGTACAGTAAGTGTCTCGTTATTATTTCATTAAGTTGTTGACCCGTAAAAGAAATGTTTTACGAGTAACCTACAGCCAGCAAACTGGCGTATTCCCTTGAAATAAAATATGTATCGTGATCCAAGGAATATAATGTGCATTCTTTTGTAATATCTTCGAAATAAATGGGCACTGTTGCTAAAATAAAATTGAGCAGACCACAGATCGACTTCAAAATATTATTGTAGACAAAGGATAACACATACATTCATGTTTTATAATAAGCCGGTAGATATAAAGAAGTCATTTAGTAGACCTCAAGTATGAATCGGATTGGATTTTTTCCCTCTGCTTATACTCAAACCATCGTTATACCAATAAGAAAAAGATGGAACCAGTACGTTCACCTTTACTCGACCGAGAGAGATTGATTTTTTGGTTTAATTGCCCATTCGTGCTTGCTCGTCATACACTTTTATTGAACAATAATTCTGTTGCTTTTCTTGGTGATCGCCACAATCATTCTTCTCCCAGGCGGAATCTTGTCGTTCGTTTTTTCGGGCTTGTCGACTAATGGAATTTGTGCCAAAGGATATTATCTCGAAAATACAATCTTATTCATACCGTGAACTTTCGGATGCCCTTTCAATATTTCATTTCCTCTTCTTTCACTTTTTTCCCCTCCTGTATTGCCTTGGAGCGCCAATTACCACTTTGGTTGTTTTATCACAATAATCTACAAATCGACGGTGACCTTTGAACCCCAAAATACTTTAACAGAACCTGATCTGTGAAGTCATGTGCAAGTGAATGTATCCCAAAATCCCCGCCACCATGATAGGTTTTATTTCAGAATAAAGAGTAAGAAATTATGAATAACTGATGAATGTCTAACAGAGAAGAGAGTGGAAATTAACACGTTGAATGAACGTGAACTTTGCTATTAAATGTAACAGCCACCCCCATCACACACATACACACATATACATTTAAAGAGGGGGTAGTTAAATGTAATATTAATGTCGGCAAATATGCATTTTCTTAACCTTTGTCGAAGAAAGCAAAAAATTATAATCACAATCTTTCAGTGTTGGCGAATTAGATTTCCAACGAGTTTTGCGTATTATAGTTGGCAAACTTGAATTTAGGTTTTGTGTGTTTGTTTCGAATATTTGTTTGCTTGATGAAAAACACTTTTTTTAAAAAACCTGAATCGAATAAAATCGATATTTATTGATTTGAACTCCATAACCGGTCTTGTGACTTGAAAAATTACGGGGTTGACGTCACAATAAAAGTAAAGAGGGCGTGACCACGCTATTTCATTCATTGAATTTCCTAATCAGTCGATGGAAGAAACGCAATTTTCATTCAATTTGACACCGGCCTGAATACATATTATATTTATTTGCTTCTATTAAGTTTGAAACCTTATTCTCTGGGTATTTTCGCGCATCAAACGTTGAACCGACAAATATCGCGAGCGGCAATATAATTGTGATGCATTGTGGGTGGTGAATTGGGTTGTATGCTGACATCTTTCCTAAGAAAGTCTAATTTAAAGGTCACCGAGAAATGACAGCGGTTAGTTTGTTGACTTAGGCCCCATTGCGAATGATTTAAAGATACATGCTTTATTTAATTCTACCCTAATTGCGATTCCAATAAAGGACTATTGAACCTTGAGTTATTACTTAAAGTGACGGTACCTAAAATAACAGCAAGTTAGATAATTTTTTGTTGGCAATAAGTTTTCTTAAAATGAAAATATTGTGCTTTACCCTTAATATGTTCTTCTAACAGTACTTATTAAAAGCTTTAACAAATCCTTAACAATCTTTAGGTTTATAAATTAAATAGAATATTACCAAGCGAAGTAATGGGATGAAATCTTGCAAAAAGGAGCTCGATTCACATTCGATGTTTAAGTCGAGACCCATCCACTCAAGCCTCGTTCAGATATGACGCGTCAAAACAGCGGCCTGTTTGTTTGTTGTTGGGCTTTTGAGCCACAATAATGGTGGAGTGGGGACGGTGACAAACAATAATATCATACGGATCGCAAACAGACAATGTACAATTGATGTCTCGATTAGTATCTGAAATAGTGAAATGTTTAAAGGACAATTAACCCGGATTGCACCTAAAATTGATGCCAGCCCCCCTCCCTCCCTTCCATCCATAATTATGATAACTGTATGATATGTCTCCCGGGGGACACATGCGGACTCGTAACTACTTATTGTGCTTCATCAACAGTTAATTTCTTCTTTCAAAAAAAGTGTTCCCACTTTGGTAGCTTCTAATTATATCGTTATAACCTTTGTGACCTTCAATCGAACTTCATGGTAAAGGATAACTAATGCCCTGTCTAATGATACATGTACTATATTTATAATTGTGCTGCCAAGGTTGACTGAGCAGCAGGCTTTCCAAAAGGTATTGCCAAAATCCTCTTGTACCAAGTTTGGGCTGAAGCAATGAATGTGGGTCAAAACTCAAAAGCCATTATGTGTGTCTTATGTCAATTTAAAAAACAATTAATCAATTTTTTAGATTGACTATTAGGCATTTTAAAGTTTAAAGTAACCCTTCTCATTGAGTGATAGAAAATGTATAAAGTTTATTTGGGATGCTGTCTTTTTATATGAAAGTCTACTGCCATTTACTTTGATACGTATCCTCATATGTGTTCTTTCTTGCATTTGGGTTTAGTAACTTTTCATTCGCTATTCGAGAAAAAACAGCTTAAGCTCCTTATACGCGTGTGAAATGGCGCAACTGACAAAATAATGAGCAGAGAGAACTTAGATATCATGAGACAAGAAGTAAGAAGGCTGTTCAAAATAATTAAAGCTTATACTATGGATTGAAACAAGGTTATGTAAAAGCCTAGATACATTACACCATTTTAAACAATGAAGTAATGAAGCATGAGGCATAATTCAACTCTCAAAAGGATTTAAGACCAAAAAAGCACACGCATATGACCTGACCCACATTCGTTCCATCAGCCAAAATTTGGTATTAGGCGATTTTGACAACACTTCCTAAAGATCCTGGTGCTCAGTCACCCGTTGCAGAAATATTATGAATAGGGTATGATCAGACAGAAAACAAGTTATTCTTCATCATAAAAATTGATTTTAAAGTCATATTGGTTATGAATTTTTAATTAGGAGTAACCAAAGTAGGGTACACCTTCTTTTGATACAATCTCAACTAGTAATAAGGCAAATCAGATAACGCTAACGATATGCTATTTAAAAAATGGCGTTGTGTGGAGTACATGTATATTGACATTGATGATGCATAATGAAAGTAAAAATAACTCAGTTAAAGATACTATGTCCCTTTTGCAGCCAACATCAAATTCTGTAGAACTTTGCAGGAATTATGAATATGTCATGTGTGTCCTATCTGTGAAATTTAAACGTTAGCAGTGTCCTAATATTCAAATTATGCAAGGAAACCCGTTTACTTGCTAGACTTCACTGTCAGACACTATTGAGTGACTGACTGGCTTTTTCATCTTTGGTAATAACATACATAAATGAGCTGTAAAGGGTACATGAGCATTTGTCTACATCAATAACCCACTTCTTGTAATGGCCAAAATTAAACTGATTGAATCTTTGCGCAGCATAAAACGTACGACCATTCGGTACAATGGTCTGAAAAATCAGACTATTACTTACTGGCTCTATAGCTCCTAAGTCGATTCGACAACTAATAGTCGTTATTTCCCACTTAAAGACATTTTCAAGCCCCCTTTTTTTAGGGAAGTTCTAAATTAGTATTGTCTTTCAAATGCCGTTGAAATTTAACATTTTCATTTTTTGGGCCTGCAAATGGGACATAGTCCCTTTAGTATAGCGCCTTTTTCAAGGGAGACAAAACATTGTCCCTTAGCAAATAAATAAATTAACATGAATTGTATAGACATGATTTAATTTGTTTAAAGAGGTGAAGTGGTCCATAGAGAGAACAATTATACAGATGCATTTCCTATATTTCAATTGACGCTGTTTACTATGCCAAGTATCTTACCATTTCTAATCTATGATGTTATTAGCACTCTTTGTTATAGCATTGGATTATACAATTCCAATTTCCATATTTATGATTGGAGGTGAACATAACTGAACAAACGGCTTTAGATTAATTGATAGATAGTCGATAGAAAGTCGAATTTATTTCATTCATCATAAAAACATTTAGATAAAATAACATACAATATCGCATACATATCAAGTCAAAATAACATACATTACAAAGATATTCATACAATATGATATACATCATCATCATCATGGACGAAATATAGGGAAAAGTGAATATTTATGAGAATGAGGAGACAGCTAGAAAGGAAATGCCTTATTAGTGCTGCCATCTACACAAAATCTGAAACTGAAAATTTGAAATTAGGATAAGATGAGAGTATAACAGGACCAGATTGAATGTACAGCATAAGTTTAAGCATAGAAACTCATAAGTATAAGCAAAGATACAGCATAGATACTGAAATTTCATTTCAATCCGAGCAAATACGTAATCGTAGAAGATAATGGCGTTCCTGACGGTACTTATGCACTGATTTGTTTCAAAATCATTCTCTCTCTCTCTCTTTCTCTTTTTTCTTTCTCTCTCTCTCTTCTCTATCTATCTATCTATCTATTTCTTTTTTTCACTCTTTTTTTTTCTTTCACTCTGTCTCGTTGTCTGTTTGCCTGTCTGTTTATGTCTTTCTCTACTTTCTTCATTCTTTTATTTTTAACATGAATTTTATATTTGCAATAAATTATTGCATAAAATTTAACGTTTTCTTCCAGAATAAGAACAACAAATGTTGTCACAATACGCCAATTAATAAAAAAAAGAAGCTGTATAAATATAACTCCTTGCATTTTTAAGTAAAATTAATATGCTTTTTGATGAAACTTTCATTGCGTCAATCCAATACAATGTTACTCGGTGAAGCGTGTGTGGATTAATGTAATCAATGTTTGATTGGAAAAATTCTCGTCTTTTTATTAAAAACAAGGAAATTATATTTATACATTTCATAGTTCCTTTACAATAACTGTTTGCTTCGGGTTTCGCTTTTTTCTGGGACGCACTGTATATATAGGTGGGGCGCCTTTTCCTGTTACATGGTGTTAACAATTTGCGTCATGAGTAATATGAAAACATCCAAACAACAATCCACATCAAAATGTCCCACTAAGCCAAAGAAAAAACATATATTAAAAAATGTTTTGCTTGAACAAAGTACTATGGCCTTCAGAAATCTTGAAATATACAAACTCTATGAATCAATCTATATGAATATGATAGATTCAGGATGATGTTTACGCATTACAATTTCCTGAAGTGTAACGTTTGCGGAGGAGATTCCAGCAGAAATTAATAATGAGTCGTTGTTTTTTTCTTTGCTGCTTGTATATAAAGGTAATACGATTTAGGTTACGTGTATGCACTTAATAAATCGTGAAGTTCGCTGTTTGTTTCGCTACTCTTCCATTTCCTGATCCGGCTAATCTGTTTTTGTTTTTTCCTTTTAATGTCATACACGTCCCTTGCCAAATCCCCCTTAATAAATCACCATAGCAACGTGGCTATTCCTTAGCCATATCCATTTAACTATTCAAGAAGAGAAGATAATTTTCTCTTTTTTTAGATTGCATTTAACAATCTTTAGTGTTGTGAAGACCTATATTGATAGAATGTAGTCGTATATAGAGTGGTAGTGTCTTTCGACTATGGCATCGCGTATCATAGCATTTTAGTGAGATTTTTGTTGTTGATTAATGCACATTAAAGTCTGTAATAGAAATATTTGCAAGTCTGAAGTAAATCTATCGTCGACAGTGCAATTTTCATCTATATTTTAAGCCATTCATTTTGAAGTATTTTAATGTGTTTCATGTTTTCTTGTTTCAGTGCAGGCTGTAAATAACAATTCTGCTTCTCAGTGTAATTTAATACATAATTTGCCAAATGGCATATTTACCTTTTCCCTACTGAATCTTATTTGGAATTTGGAACCGATTAGTAGATGATGATGGTAATGATATTGGTAGTTGTTGTTGTGGTGGTGGTGGTGGTGGTAGTGATGATGATGATGATGCCGACGATGAAGATAATAATGATGTATAGTTGTTGTAATTTCAGGAAAAGTCAGTTCCTAGTCCCTTTCTTTTGGGAGAGTTTTTGAACGGTCTTTGCTTATTCCAGTATTTAGACCAGTCTATATTTTAAGCTGATAAAACACGCCTTCTTGAAATAAGGAGCTATTTTTTTTAAAGAATCCGTTTAATCTTGACTAATGAGTCAGAGCAAGCCGGTCGGAGAATACTTTTGACCCTCTCTTTTCATAACTTACAAGCAGTCCATAATGATTTTCCTGCTCCTGTAATATACTGCTCGTATATAAACACTGTATTTAAAATAAAATAAAATCATATTTCATTACTGTAAAAAGTATAAGGGCTCTAGAAGTTATTACCCAGCTCTGGCAAACGATATCAGTCCAAAGTGCGCAAAGTGCACGTGCCCCCTGTCCCCCTGGATCCGCCAATGTGATGATAATGATGACAATGATGATCATGATCATGATCATAATGATGACGATGATTACGACGAGGAAAAATAGGATGACGTGGACAATGACGATGGTAGTGAGGTGATGATGGTGATGACGACGACGTCATGATGATGACGATGATGATGATGATGATGATAATGATGAAAAGATGATGACGGTGATAATGATGACAATGATGATAATGATAATGATGATGGTAATGTTGACAATAATAATGATAGTAATGGTGATGATGATCAAGATGATAATGATGAATAACCATTTTCGTGTTGATAAATGTGTTGATGCTGATACGATGACAATGATTGAGACCCCCCAACACACACGCACGCACATGCGCGCGCGCACAAAATAAGGGGAAAAAAAGAGAATACAGCTTAGTATGTGGAGGCAGAGCCCTTTCCACTTTCCCTTATCACCTTTTCATCTCTAGCAATAGACCCATTCTAACATGCATTACATTACTGTCCGTTTAGTAGTCGCGTGTTTACTATCCTTATTACAATGAACTCGATTAAATATGAAAGTATGAAAAAAATGTTTCCAACAGAGGGGCTTAAACATATCTCCAGCCGCTTGGCGTAATACCAATTACACTGGATATGCTGTACCGCTAGCGAAAGCACTTAAGACTGAGTAGCGCTTGGACCCATGCACCTACCGTGTCAAATACACAAGACAACTTCACCGATTCGAAGATCTAGATTGATGTGCGCAATATTTGCTTCCAGTTGATTGCACGGCTGACATTTCGTGGATTACCGTTGATAACCCCAGCCGCTCATGTCGGGATTAAAAAACGTCATTACACGAAGATGAATATGTGGGCCTGAATCGTAACGTCAGAATGAAAAACCGACGACACCGTAGCGGTTTAGGTTCTATTTTTAATGTGGGGTTAATCCGGAGAAACGCGCGTTTTTAAAGCGTACCCGTATCGTCTTCACACAGAGAGTTACTAACGTAACGTCTTTTTCAGGCGTAAATCTAGGACATCATTAACCGTCGAGCGCGACATAATTTGGACATTGTTTGTAAAACATTGAAGAACATCTGGTGGATAATCATGACGAATAATCATTAATCATTCAAAAATGGCAATATAGGCTACGTGCCTTTTCTTTCGACACTTGCTTCATTCTTCAAAGGGAAATCCAACCCAAATAGACAACTACACTAAAAGAAAGCCGAAAAATCAGAGAAGCTATAACAAAATCGATTTGTTATGAATAATCATACAGAAATGGTAATGTAGTTAACGGACTTCTCTCTTTCTATGAATGCGTCGTTCTTTAATGTTGTACTCCAACCCTTTTTCGGGGAATCTACCCTCTGGCTGAACAATGTTGAGGATTTCCCAAGTTAAACTTGCCTTTAAGGTCGGTCACATATCATCAATAATAACAAAACTATATTTATCCATACAATATATTAGTCTGTGAATAAAAGGCACCGAATATCAGTGTTGTTCACTGAATATGCCCTCAGCACAGATTGTCCTGAATCCAGTACATTCATACGTACACCGATTGAAATATTATAGTTATCACTGTCGTTTTCATTTATATGTGAACTACCCTTTAACGTATTTCATGGATTTGTGAAGCACCAGGTGTTAGAAATTTTATTTCGTTCGAAATAGCTTCGAACGAAATCATTGATTGAAATGCAGTAAGACATGAAATGAAAATTCATAATCGATTTCACGGTGGCCTGATTTTTGTTGATTAATTTAGTCATAGTTAATATGTTGAATTCAATATGGTAATAAAGATATTGACATTTGGCGCCCTTAATCATTGGACTAACCTATGGGACTAACCCAATCTACTGAGCTGAGGTTTGAACATAGATTAAAGTTAATAAGCTTTCATGAATACTGAACATGATGAATATCTCCCCTCTCTCTCGCTTTCTCTCTCTTCCTCCCTCCCCCTCTCTCTATCTCTCTCTATATCTATCTATCTCTCAATTTATATGTATGTGCATGTATATACTTGTATATCTCTTTCTCTCTCTCTCTCTCTCTCCTTCTCTCATTACATATTCCTATCCCCAAATTACATGTGGCTTTACTCTTGCAGACGCTTCTTTTTTCTTGTCTCTTTTAAAAACCCATGTAAATCCTACGAAACATAATTGTGTTCTCGCTCGATCTGTACTCATCTAACATGTTAAGCACAGAAGAGTTTTCTAAATGTAGGTTCATAGTGTAACATGTTGGCACGAATTAATTTTGCACGCGTTTTTAATTAAGTAATGCAAGACTACGGTGAAAGTAAGTAGAGATTTATAATTAATATGATACGCTCTCGTGACATTCAGGTGAAAATGAAAGACAGTTGAAATCGGTAGAAATCGTTGCTATATAAAGGCGAAACACTTCTCCAGAGTGGGGACCCGGCGGGGTAAAGGGGAAAATTATTATGTAATTTATCCTGCGAAGTCGTTTTGGAGTGTTTACATAGAAGAAAAAAGCATTGCTATGCAAGCTTCATACGGAATCATTCTCTGTCGACTTATCCGATTACGGAGTAAACATTATTATGAAATTTCTCCTCCAAAGTCGTTTTTAGAGTTTGTACATACAAAGTCCCCCAAAAAAAGGGGGGGGTCGGCCTCCACTTCATTACATGCTCTCCAGCATTGGGTCGAGGGGATGTATGCACCCTCAGAAAAAATATATCAAAAACTTATAGTCGATCATACAGAACGCGAGGCTATCCGAGTACACTCTCGCCCCCTAATCCGTTGATCAACCACCCTCCTCCACCCCCGATAAAAAAAGACAGTGAATCTTGAATAAACATTACCCTCCGTTTATCTGGATACGTCATTGGAAGGCACTTCAGAAAAGGCTTTTTCTCTGGTCGCTATTAACCCCACCCCTTGATCGCAATGAATCTAAGGCATGCGAGTCTCAACGAACTCCCCCCTTTTTTTTATCAATATCTGAATACGCCACTTGAAGTGACTTCATAATTTTTCTCCCATCACTATCATTTCCCTGCGCGCACGAGTTTGCCTCAAGCAGCATGTCTGTGAGGAATAGCGAATTGGAAGCTGGGGCTAAGCAATAGAAAGCCTCTCGTGGGGAATGATAGTGTAAAACACTGATTTCCGCCCAATTGACCGAGCTTTCTTCTCGTCCTCTTTCTGTATTATCTCTCTTATATGTTATCTGTCTCTCTCTCTCTCTCTCTCTTATTTTTTTTATAATTTATGTTTCACTTTTTTTTCTTCACCCCCTTCCCTTCTTTCCTTCTCTCTCTTGTTATCTTTTTTTACTATCTGGTTATTTTTTCTTTTTCTCTGTTTTGTTAATTTGCCTTGTCTCCTCTTTCTTATTCTATTCCTCTTCTTCCTCCCCCCTCTCTCTCTTTCTTTCTTTATCTTGCCCTCTCTCTCTTTCTTTCTTTATCTTACTCTCTCGCTTACCTCTTCCTCTCTCTCTCTCTCTCTCTCTCTCTCTCCTAAACCACTGAAAATATCATGTTCAGAACACACCATTCCATCTGTTGTTAAATTTCAATTCAATTTTTTCTTCTCATCAACTCATGAACCATTGTGCAAAACGATTGTAGAATTATTTTAACACTTGTCTTGTACCTCATTAAAGAGATGTAAAAAAATGACTTTCATGGAATATTTCTCGCCCATACCTGAAAAATATGGCACAATTGACAAAATATATTTGTCCGCTTCTTGAACCTCACGGAATGTCCCATGTATTAACATACAAAGAAGTATTTATTCAACAGTATGTATTGCAATATCTTGAAATAACATTCTTTGGGGATTTTAGAGGAGAATCTCTCATTCTCATCCCTAAAATTAGTTTTATCTGTCATGTCGGTGGAGTAATAATACACAACCACTAAGGTGGTGAGCTCGTAAGATGGCGTTTAGTTAACACAACATGGGGATAACGTAGCTTGGGATGAGCCGTTTATTACTCTCAAAGAGAACGCCTTATACCGTGTCAACTACCGCAAAAGTGGACGTATATATATATATATATATATATATATATATATATATATATATATATATATATATATATAATTAAACTATATCCTTGGAGAAACCATCTGAATCCCTTGAAATAAATATATCATTGTGTTGCCGCATGAACTGCACCATGAAAATGAAGAATTATATATGGATGAAAACGAATGAATAGAGACAGACGAAGAGCAAAATCCAGGCACAAATACAATCAAGGACAGGATAACGGACAAAACACACTTTTATGAAAGATCACAGCCATGTCACAGACAAGTCGAAAATCAAATAAGAGTATAAGTAGTGGTGGCTTATGAAATTAAACCCAGGCAATTCAATAAGAAGGGAGCTGAGTGTAATGTAGTGGGGCGGACTGTTTTCCAGCAATGCCAGATTTAGTTTCCTTGACAAGATTTCGGAACGAGGTGAGATAATAGTTTCATTTTCAACGAGGCTTCCATTTTATGTTTCCTGATTTTATCCCATTTTATCCATTATTTTGAATACCAAGCTAAAGATGTGTCTCAAAGTTGGGGCTATTAAAGCCCCACTGCACTACTTGTAGCTACTTGCTCCCTCTATATAGAAAACAATGCCTAAGCGGTGCCCGTTGGTCCCCCATGATCCTCTTTTTCTTATGTTGATTGAGAGCTGAGTTGATGAGATAACCACCTTTCAGTGACCACGCTGGGAGGTGTAATCCCTCCTGGCCAAACTAGTGCAGACAGGCTTTAAGTCATCATTCTGTAAAGTATGGTATGGATTTTGTATATGACAAAATGTCCTTATGAATCCCCTGTATTGGGTATATAAGGACAGTGCCGTAGCAACAAGGAACCTGGGAGAATGCACCCCCACCCCACCCCATACATTTTTGGGGAAAATAATAAATAAAATATTAGAACAAGTATAAGAGAGACGTGAAAAGGGGTGAGGGGAACATGCACGTGACAACAACAAAAACACGATACGACATCTTCGAAAACTCTCCCGACCAGAAGCCTTGTATTTCATTTACATAGTAAGACAGGTGACCCCCCTCATGGCACCCGTGCCCGCTTAATGGTTGTACCCTCTCTACGCCATTGGCTACAGAGTGACCATGCACCACTATGTTGATAAAGGACATAGTTTTAGCTTGGAATTGAACAAGGACCAAAATCTGGGCACCGTTACCTTAAGCGTCAGTCACCCATCCCCCCCCCATACCCCATAAGAAAATACCCAACCAATCACTATTAATACATGTGAGCTACTGCATAAACATGAATATACGATCATCCTAATTGGCCATCAACACATGCAGCATAAATGGCAACTTAGGAACTGGACACTGATTGATCACTAGTAGTTTGCGTTCGATTCAAATGTGTTCAGCAGCAAGTCGCAAGCAAGCAGTACAGGCGCACTAGTCCTTTTAGTAAGCCTTGTCTCTTAGAGCCCCTAACATCAAGCTAATAAGGTGAGATCAATAAATACCCTTAAGACAAGAAATAGGAAATGTACTAATTTCTTTTTCACAGAGGAAACATCATATCATTTTCAAAGAGTATCTAAATATTTCGTTCCCACTTAATATAAGGCTGATGAGTCTTTCAGTGATCCTACTGTTCCTCCGAGTTCTCCGCTCGTTGCGTTGATTTAGCCCAAGGCACCATGCCAATATTTCTTTTCATGATAACCAATGAGGATATTTTCTCCCTCAGTGCATGGATCCAGTTGGAACCCCTCAAAAAACCTAGAGCAAAATTGTTATCGCCTGAAATATTTTGACGCGTGCGCCAGTCTCTCGAGAGAGTGTGAGATTATTGAAAGGGTGAAATCGAAACATTCTCTTCATTTGTTCCTGAAATCAAATCCTCAAAAATATGGAGACTTGTAACCTGATAAGGATGCGGAGGATGAATACTGTCTTGTTTAAAGACTGAGGAAATAAACAAGAATAAAGAATAAAGAACGGCAGATGTTGATATGACAACTTTAATACATCTACAATCAACGGAGTTGAAAACAGATGTATTGGAATATTCCTTGAAATATATGTAGAAAAAGCTAAAGCGTTATCATCATGGGTTCTCGGGGGAATATTCAAGACAATTCGGGTATTTATAAAATACAAGACGTGTTCGTTCACAGAGAGTGGGCTTTGCTTTTCAACCGGTGCATCTATAATGTGCACGCCCTCCATGAAATTCAGAAACACTACCTCGTAAAGAAAGTTATCATCATAAATTCCTCAACCGAAGAATAATGATTGAACGCTTTCCGATCTTTAGCCGTAAGGTTAAGTTCCGGGCGATTTTCAAGCGGGCCCCGAGTTTCGCTGCGTTCGATATTCGTACACACGCTCGGTGTAAGCGAACTGAACTGCAGCGCATCGCACGTATGTAAAAACTCACGAACGTATGCCTTTAAACTTTGCAAATACAGAGTATTGATAATATGAAAACAAATTAGGCCAATTTAGAACATGTACATGTTCTACAAGTTCAAACAAAACAACAGCAGCAGTTGTAGCAGCTATGGTGGTAGGTGCTAGAAGAAGACAAATAATAATATTAGGCCCCCTCAAAGTAGGAGTTATGATAGCAAGGACAGCAATCGTAGTAATAGTCGAAGTAATAGTAATAGTATGAGGATCAGCAATACTGGTTGTAGTCAAACATGACCGAACTGGAAGACAGAGAACTTGTAAAGTCTCAATTAAAACCTAATAATTTCATTCTAAACCATCTGAAATTGCTTAAAATAAAATAAACGGAAAGAGTCAAGAGAGTGATTGAATTACATATAAATAAAGGAGGCAATGAAATATGATAATTTCCTGAATAAAACATGCAATAACACAATCAAATGATCTATTCCACTATCAGGAAAGGGATTTAATATTTAGTCGAATAGGATATATGACGTGCTCTACCATTCATACAAATATATTTTCACGGCATTTATAGAAACAGCTAGGCCAATTCTATAACAAATAAAGTGAATAACCAATACATCAAATTTGAGAATAAAAGAATGTTCGAATAATAAACAGGCCTTCGAATGAACGAGTTCAGACGAACAAACCTTCCAATAAACAAGTCTTTTGATATTACGAATCTTTGAATAATCAAATCTTCGGTGACTCAAATCTCCGAATTTTTTTCTTCCACACCTCTCATTCTAACTTACTAATTATCTCTTTTTATCTTACCTCAAAATGATAAATCATTGTAGTGATTCGTTAAGGTTATTTTTCTCCTCCTCCTGCAGAATCATGTACGTAAACGCCCTCACATTCCCTCTGGCAGTAGCCATCTTTCTTGTTGGACTCGCCATACTACCCGGCATGCTAGCAGAAGATGGAATGGAACTCACACATGACGAACAGGTATGAATCGATCAGCGTTACTCCTTAAAATTGGCAACACTAATATGTTTCTTTTATTGCAATTTTTTCTAATAATCATATAAAAAGTGATTTACATGTACATATATTTGAAATATTGGACATTGACGGGAACTATGTAAATTTTAATACTAGTTGGGGGAACTGTGATTATAGACTATTATTGATTTTACTCTTTTATCACAAATTCTAGCGTCATATGCAATTTTACGGATTTTATGGCTAAATCTTATTGAGCCCAACCAAAAAAGAGAAAGTAGGGGTACTTGTTCTGAAAGAGCAACGCAGTGAATACTTATTTGTTTGTTTGTTAGTGTGTTTCCAATAAGAACATTGTATTTTCAACAAAAAAAACATTATAGACATGATTTTAAAATCCTAAATAAACTCAACCTAACATATTCAGGCATGTTGATTGTTCAATTGATCTCTGTGATTCACGATGTTTACCAACTTCCTAATATTAGTATTGGAACTTCCAAATGAAGAACACTCACTTTACGGTGATATACGCCTTTTCCATGTTTGCTCTCCCCATTGAAATCCATCCCCATGAATTTCCATCATAACCAAACACATTCGTTCACCAGAAATTTTCCTGAGGGCTCGCTTTGCTGAGTAGAGTCTGTCATTCATTCGGCATTCGTCAAATCATATTAACCTACTTTTCATATTTTTCGATTAATACATGATGATGGAATGAAGTATGGGAAGAGCTCTTGGGTCGTGTAGACTGTAGAGCTTTTTTTGTTAAGTGGTATAAAAGAAATATGAAAAAATTGTCTCCAGGCGCATGAATATATCTGTACATTGTGGGAGGAAATGAGAGAATAATGATGCGTAACTTGTATTAAAATTAATTCTTGCTGTCATCCGATGGAACATTGCAAAGATTGCCAGGACTCGAACCCACGTTTCTGGCGTAGAACCCTAATGAAGGCCTAACTCATAGTTAAGGATTCACCGATTTCGAATTACATTGCAGAATGCTTCAATAATATACCAAATTCCATGTAAAGTTCTAGCTGTTCTTGCTGCTTAAGGTTGGGCCGACATAGCCAAAAAAATAATTTACACAACGTGTATTTAGATGTGCATTTATAGAAGAGCGTGGATGAAGCAACTTTTTGAATAGGGTATTGGGCAAGATCTCCCAATAGAAAATGAACATTTTTTAACGGCCTTAATCAAGTTGCGTTCCAACAAGAATTTTGTTAAAAGAATTTGTCTGACATGACTTTCATTGGGTGTCATATTCCCTCAATGTTACACACACACACACACACACGCACAATTTTATCAATGCCTCTGCTGAAAAGAAGCATATAAAACATTCGTATAAATGCTTTTAAAATGTACATTGAGTTGGATATTATTTTATTTCATTCTTAATGTGTGTTTGCTGTATTTTTCGTACACGTCCCAGTTTTAAAAGTGAATAGTATACGAGCACGATCGCAAAGACTTCCAAGAAATCAACTTCCGGTCAACACACGGTAGCCTCGTCCGTCATCTTCTGAAATGTGCGAACAATACAATCACATATTTAATCATCCAAACATTACAATCACATATTTAGTCATCCGAATATGATTTCTACTGGCAATATAATATGGTATTGAAATTACCATTTAAATTATTTCATGGAGTCTGTGCGATCTTCCAGTTTCATTGTCGCAAATCGTTGCATTGTTATTAAAACATACTACTATTTCTCATTGAATCAACAGCCCCTTAACGCTATGGAGATCCGAAGCCCACAAGATGAACAGATTGACCTACGATATCTTCTCCAGAACTTCCTTGACAACCGCGATACCCGATCATGGAGCCCCCTTAGGAATTCGAAACAATGCATGTAAGTATTAACGATTCCTTCTGAAAACACTCCACGAGCATTACACGTCCTGTAACCTGTGTTGCCTGGGCCCTGATGCACAGAATAGAACGATGAAATTCGATCACATTTTAGCGACAACTATACGATCGGGTTATATGTATTTTTTTTTTCTCATTCTTTTTCTGAAGGTTTCATATTTCGAATTCAAGGTTCGTATTTCCAAAATTAGAAAAGTAACCATACGTATTTTTCGGAATTACGAAGATTTGGATAGGGAAACTTATGGCATGTATGAACCGTTTCCTTTTGTATTATGTAATTGATATACATTAAATAACATTGGCATAAGAAAGAAAGAAATGATTAAATAAACAAACAAATATATATATATATATATATATAAATACATATTCTCATTATATACATCTTCTCTTTTTATCCCTCTCTCCCACTCACCCAACCTCCTCAAACTAATGCGATGCCATCTATTAATCACTCTCATATTTTCTCTTTCAATTCCATTCAGTGGTGACAAGTGCCGATATGCCTGGAAACGAGGATTCGAGACCCCAGCATCTTCCAGGATAAACTCCCGGGGAGCTCCTGCGTGGGCCACGTCCCAGTTCAGCAACAGCGGCTGCAGCGGGTCCTCCTGTTTAACCGGTTGGAAGCGAGGCTTCAGAGTTCTCCGCAGCTAAATGACGAAGACAATTAGGGAAACCAACTAAAAACCTGAACTCTAGCAAACAGAATCAACTATTTTATCTCTTGTAGAAACTCCGGATCACGCTAGAAAAGTGCATTTTCTTTGTATTTTCCTTTTCATTTCTTCGTTTAATCTTCAGTTATGATGCTGTTCTTCTAATTTGAATGGATTCACGTATCTGTAAATATGCAAAGTTTTAGGAATTAGAGTGCAATAGGACTCGAAATCCCCTATTTAATCATTCTTATATTCTCACAAAATGTTTGCTAATTTCTTCCAAAACGCTTTGTTCCTTCGACCACTGTCCTGATGTTATATTGACTGTAGTCTTAGAATTTTGTCTTCAACATGTTCATGTAGACCCGTTTTCCACAGTGAAACACACATGTCACACACAGAGCCATGTCTGTCATCTGCCTAAACATTTCTTTTGAGTTCATTGACGTGGTTTCAAAAGGATATCCTGAGTAATAAACTGCTAACTACCCACGACAAAATATTCTTCACAACTACCTATCTGCATTCGTGAGTTCGTGAAATGTATGCTAAATATCTCCTAGAATAACTAAATAACATTCAAATATACCAGAAACCATGTAAGTTCATGGCAATATCGCGATAAAGTTGCACTGATACCAGATAAGTAACCATATACGTCACATGTAATTATTCATATATGTCCTCTCCGGTTTTGTCTGAATGTTTCCCTGTTAGCGAATATGTTTTGTATGTTGGTTTTTAGTCTTACCCCATAATCAGGTCATTTCCGGAAATATCTTGATGACGTGGTTCCTAGAGGACTTTCTCCTTCTCTGAGGGGCGTCCTATATCAACCACCCCTGCTAGACGACATGTTTTGCTCATGAGCCAAAAGACATTCGTAATGAATTACTTAGATCTTGTTTGAAGTATGCGGCTCAGTCACGAAGTGGCTAATTAAAAAACGTCCATCAATATGAATTAGAAAAGGGATCATTTTCACATGTGCTTTCTCTCATACCGTTGTGTGTTTTAGATTTGAAAACGTGAAAATCAAACACTTGGCATGTATTCATATTGAAATGCATTCTAGTAAAAGATTAAGATCAAACACTTAGGGGATTTTAAACCAAGATACATTACATTATTACAAGTGATAGTAGACGTAGCAGTGTACCCCTTCGTGTTGTCCAAAAGTATTTGTCATCTTCTAAACTCTGTTATTGAATTTCCTCCAGGAGCTTCGATCAAATGTAAACTTTTTATCCGTCGTGTAATACTGCAAGACAAATGGATAAATTTTGGTAAGAAGACAATGATTTCTCAGTTAACCTGTGACGAAACCAATCAAAGATGCGAAATGTTGACCACAAAAATCATAGACGCAACAATACCAGCTAGCTGGTTTTGTCATCTTAAGTGGCGCATTTGTTTACTGCTCAGCTATTGGTTGATACCAATCGGGTCACGTGACATAAAGCCTGGTAAGCAGTTCAGCAAATGTCAATGTCATTGTTTCTGAGTTCTTAAGGTGACATGTCAAATGTAGCAATACAAAAGCCAGCAATGTGCGTCTCCGAGCATTTGTCTTTGCAATCTCTGCTTGTTAAATTAATAGCATATCAAAATAACATATTTAATGACAAAATTAACTTTGATCTAATTTCTTTTTATCGTAATATAGTGGGGTTTCATCTAAGAATATAATATTGGTAGGAATATCGATGCTTTTAACTTGATATAAGGGGTTGCAAGTTGTGGTGCATTTTCAAATGTGTAAATTATATGGCTTCAAAACAGAATACATGTTCATTTCAACCAAAATTAATTCTGGATTCTGCGTCTTGTATAGTGTTTCACTAAGCATTAATAAACGTTAGATTTTCGTGAAATGTATTTAGTAATCTTATTTTGATATGGTCTACCTTAATAACAGGAAGTGATTGCGACCATCATAGCAAGGATTCATATTTCTCATTTTATTTACAACATCAGAAACATATTGATTTCCCAACATGCACATCAAGACTATTACTTCCGTAATTACTACTACTACTACATGTATTACTACTACCGCTGATGCTACTACTACTAATATTACTACTACTACAACAACCACTGCCGGTACCATCACCACCTCCACCATCACACTATCAGCACAGCCACCATCATTACTACTATAACAACTTTTGCTACAACTACTGATATTACTGCATACACATCAACTGCTAATACAACAACAACAACTACTTGTCACGATTGCAGTTGAAGTAGTAGTTATTATAGTAGTGACTTAACATCACATCACATCACATCACATCATATCACATCACATCACATCACATGGCATCACATCACATCACATCACATCACATCACATGGCATCACATCACATCACATCACATCACATGGCATCACATCACATCACATCACATCACATCACATCACATCACATCACATCACATCACATGGCATCACATCACATCACATCACATCACATAACATAACATGACATCACATCACATGGCATCAGATTACATCACATGTATCAAATCACATCACATCACATCACATCACATGGCATCACATCACATCGAATCAAATCAAATCACATCACATCACATCACATCACTTCGCATGGCTTTAGATCACATCACATGTCATCAAATGGCACCACATCACATCACATCACATGGCATCACATCACATCGAATCAAACAAATCACATCACATCACATCACATCACACTACTTTACGTCACATCACTCACATCATATCACATCACTTCTACAACAAATGCTAAGATGATGATGATGATGATGATGATGATGACGATAAGATGATGAAGATGATAAAAAAGAAGCAGAGAAATTAACATTTACTATGATTCTACTGATGCGACTTTAATTGTCCCCTCTTTCTCATTTTGTTGCTTCACTGTTGCTTCTTTGCTCGATATTCGATATAATATTATTGGCAGTGGTGATGGTTCTGGTTGAGCTGGTTCTGGTGCTGATGGTTGTTGTGGTGGTGTTAATGAGATGGTGGTGGTGGTGGTGGTTGATATTATTGCTGACCACCGGGAGGAGGAGGAGGATAAAGGATAATAATATTAGTTTTAAAAATCATTATTATTGTTGTTAATGGTGGTGTTGATAATGATGACGATGACGATGAAGATGGTGATGATGATGATGATGATGTTAACGATGATGGTGTTAGTAGTAACAGTGATAGGCCAGAGCCCGAAAAGGAGTAGTTTGGAAATTCATCTTCACTACAAATATTATTTGGGTGGTTGGGCATCTACGGATTAAAGCTCGCTCAGTTACCACATGGTAAACCGTCGCGGTTTTGTTGTTGTTTATACTTGTTATGAACGGTAACTGCCTGCACCAAAGGCCCTACGCGTATTCACTTATCTCTGTGTTATATGAAATACAGAAATGTGAAATATATTACACATAACGTCATCATTACCCCCCAAAGAACGCTTCATATCTGGACAAGGCCTAAGACTCCCAATATAATATCTGACAGCGTATCATTGAGGAATTGGATAATAAATCAAGAAAGTATTTATACATTGACGTTCAAATTCGAATTCTGCTTCAAAATACGAGCACTATACGGTAAAAAGCAAATCGATACATAATTCTGTAGAATAGGCAAAGCCGCCATTAACTATACGAAAAGCAAAAACAATGACAACACCTGCAATTGTGTGTATCTTTAAAGGTTTTAAATGTCAGAACATCAAAATAAAAAATAAAAAATATGTGTTACATTTGTTTTGTACAAAATAATCAATAATGCTGTTGTACACACAGACTCACAGTGTAATTAATTTAACACGATACATAGGCTGACAATAAAGCATTTTATGACAGAACATAATACATCACAATACCCAACATGAATATGTTAATCCGTATTTCTTTAAAAGAAAACCCAGAAAAACACCATCATTATAGGAAAGTACATGTTACATTCAAAATATAGAATAAAAGTCACAGAGAGTCTTAAATCTTTTCGGGTTGTTTATTCCTTAGACTGTCTATCACTGTACATTTTGCCTAATGAAAGAATTTAATTTTCGAATTGGGTTCCTATTGAAGTACATGGTACACTTGTTAATTTAAAGAAAAGTCTTTCCTGTACGTGAAGAAACTAAGAAGTGAACGAAAAGAGTTGGTAAACCGAATCTGGAGCGGCGATATCTAATTATCTTAAATGTTTCTGCCCACCACAAAACATTTGCTTATATGTTTTGATTCCTGACGTGCTGTTCTCATTTGACTGTTTGTTTTGATATTTTCTTTGATTATTGTAGACCATGCATACTAGCAATCTTAGTAATAATCTGACTCCTTTAAACACAACTGACAAAATTTGACCTTTTTTCTTACTTATATCTTCATCTATTTGATTTCCATCTTTACAAAATGAAAATTTTAAAATCAAATAATGTATCCCCCAAGTGATAAAAGAAATGAACAAACATGACGACTTTGGAATTCTAAGCAAGTAAAAAGAGACAAAAACAAATGTAGGTCTTTTTCCGAAATCATTGCAACCATTTAGAATTATTGAGACGTCTCGACAAGACAAAAATAAATGTGAGTCGGAAAGTCGAATCAAAAAGTTTAATTCGTGGTTGCCGAGCAAAGTCATCGATAAAAACCCTGCCGCGTTTGAATTTCAATCAAATAAGCGAAAACTGTTCTGAGGTTGGAGGAAACAAATCTAGGATAATTTCATATCGGTGTTCTTGATTTGGTTTACCAACTATTTTCCGTTGGGATGTGACTTTCGTCATGTAAACGATATGAATCTTTGCTTTAAAATTGACAGGTGTGCCCATGCATGCTTCTTTTGTCTCTGTGTATGGATTTCAAAAGCGGAAGTTTGTAATCGAAAAAAGTCAAACGCTTTTTCAAAGATAATATACATAAATATATACATATATACATATATCATGGAAAAGTATTCAACATTTATCATTGTTTAAAGGCATCGTTTAACAATATTAAATCTGAAATGCATGGCCCCTATACGTGTTATCAGTGTCTGTGATATGGTGTAATATTGAAGCTATAAAAAAAAATGCGCTTCAAAATGATCATGAAATGCCTTACCATACTCATTTTCCCCATTAGACTGTAGTGTTATCAAAACCGTTAGAAAAACGAATTTTTTAATTTCGATTTCCAATCATAAATATCTTGATAATCAGACAGGCCATCGGCTTGTAAAAGTCATGGGGTTCCTGACTGACTTAAGGTTGATAATTATCATTGCAGCATGAGCTAAATCCAGGATTTTGTTTCAGAATCTGAGACAAAGTTACCCAATCCCTTTAAACGCCAAAAGGGAAATTTTAAGATAGGCCCGTGTTAATCTCAAGTAATCCTTTTATTCAAATGTGTTTTGAAAAAAATTATAACCTTATAAGCGCTTTGGATTGTCATCATTATCATCAATATTTTCATAAATCTCTCTCTCTCTGTCTATCAATATATCTGCCGACTTCTTGTGAATCTACTTTCACACATTTTCCGTATATCTGTCTGATCCCCTCTACTCTCTTCACTATTTGCCTCTTGTTTCTATTCTTCTCGATGTATGTTTTATATCACTTCTTTATCCAATCCCTCATTTTCTTTCTCTCTTTCTCTCCTCTCTCTCTCTCTCTCTTTGTTCTCCCCTTCCCCCTCCCTCTCTCTCTCTCTCTTTCTCTATCTCGCTCTCACTCCCCCTCTCTTTCATACTGTTTACCCCCTTCTCTCCAAATACCTCCAATTAATCTCTTTAGGTCTTTTAATCACCCTTTCCATTTCGTCAAAGGTATTTCTTGCTCAAAGAAGACTGTGCTCGACGACAGATGTAAACCAAAAGGAGCTGCGCCCTCAGCGGCGTTGTTTTTCACAAACGCTTACAGCTCTAAATCTTCTCCGTAACTAAACCCCTCAAAGTGAAAGAGATTTCATGCGCTTAGATGATTCCATTGTTGGTTCTTTTGTCGATAAAACTAATTCCCATGCTCGTCTCGTTTACATAGAATATAAAACTACTACTGGTCAAAACAAGCATAGAAATTGTCGACAATGTTCTCCGACTTTATCCATTCTGGCTACTGCTCTAAACAAAATGCGATTGTGTTAGGAACAGTATTGTCTGGAAAATTCTAAGAATACCTGATAAAATCACAAACACTCTACCATCACAAACACTTCTCAATAGCACTGTTGAAACAAAAAAATTAGGGAATATTTGACAAATGACGCCACATAATGGGACTACTCTTCAGAGATACAGAAGTATAAATCCCCTTTTACGAGAGAGAATAGAGAATAGAGCTTGGAAAAAAATATATGGTTTTGAGAGCATTTACAGGGAAAATCCACCTGGCGTATTAAAAGGAAATCCAACCCAAATAGACAACTACTACAAAAGAAAGCAGACAAATCAGAGAAGTAAACTGATGAAAGTTTCAATTTAATCCGACTGAATATAAGAAAGTTATCAATTTTTGAAAGTTTTAATCACTATACGTATGGGCACTTCAAATTGGCTGGAGCAGTAATGTCAAATGTGTTATAGTGCTGGACTATTTTTCCCATCTGTTTCAACATATACAATGACTAAATTTTAAAATTTTCACAAATTCATGGCTCAGGTGGGTCTATTCTTTTTAGAGGACCTGTAATAATATGCTACCTATAATATATTTTGAGTAGTGCCCTAAGGGAGAAGGAATTTACGAGAAAAACAGAAATTAATGATATTTTTGTACACGGCAAATGGGAGAGTTATCCACGTCCTACGTCACAATCCAAAAACACAATCCCAAACAACCAATTTCAGATTCGGATAGACTTAGTGATCTCATATTTCAAATATTCATAACTTCCTTACTATTGGTCCGTTTCATTTCAAACTGTTACCATTCTGTTTCTGTTATTTTTTTGCAATCAACTTAATACAAGGTTGGATTGCCCTTTAAGTTGGTTTTAATAGAAGCAGAGAAATGAGAGAAACAGGTCAGTGACAGTTTGAGCAAAAAACAATTAAAATTATAAAGTTATGATTTTTTAAAGGTGTGATTAATCGAACACAAATCGGCAACTCTGTGGCGTATCTTGCGAGCTCCCCTCCCATCTGCCCTGTACTAAAAAAAAATTTTTTTCCCTTAAGCTAATTGTTAATCATACATTCACCCTAAATATAATTATTTAAATTTTTGTATATATAACCCCTGTTTGAAACAAATCTATTCCGCCATCAATAACTAAGAAAATTAAAATAAATTGGAGATGAACTCGCAAGATACGTCACAGTGTTGCCTATTTGTGTTTCACTGATTACAACTTCAAAAATTAATAACTTTCCTATTTCACAGTTTCACTAACTCGTTTCTCTCGTTTTCCTGCTTTTATTAAAGCAAACTTAATATCAGGGTGGACTTTCCCGTGTAATGTAATTTAATTTCATGGTATCTTGCAAATACGATAATCATGATCTTCGTCAAATATATTTGTAGTCCTGAGGTGAAGAAAGTCTATTAACTTACATTTCTATTATGATAACTATAATCATTTCTCATTCCAGAATTAATGCATTGACCATGAAATTACAAAATTGTAGTGAGAGAGAAAATTCATACACAAGGACCTATAGATACTTTTAACACACACGATTGCATGAAAATGTAAATTTATCATTGAATTTCAATACGGTAATAAGCAACTATTCTGTAGTCCTGAGGTGAAAATGGCCTAACTTTAATGGCACATATTCTTTTCTTTCTAATACCATTAGGTCAGTTTCTAGAATATTCAGTAAGCAATCTGAACCTTGAACCTTGAACCTTGGATTAGTTCGAAGAGAAGGTGCAGTGACCCTAACAATTCTTAAACTTTCATGAGAAAGAATAATGTGTAAGCTATATAGGATTCATAGATGGGATTATGTCACATATTTAAAGAAAATAATTCTAGTGATTGGCAAGTGATATCAATTGCAATACGGTAAGAGTAAACTGTTTTTGTAGTCCTGAGATTTGTTGATTCCACTTTCGTTTCTGACTGATCAGATAATGTCGCATTATACAGTCTTCTGGACGATGTATTATAGGCAATTAGGTATCAGCGTGAAATAAAATCCCGGATTGGGTCGGATTAAGATTGAATGATCAGACTAGATTAGTGCCAAACAGGGTGTCTTGACCCTGGAAATGCCGGAAATTTACGCGAGAAGGAAAATGAAGATTTGAGGAAACAATTCTCTGTATCAGTGGCTGAGGTACAGGAGGCAAGTCCAACCATGCACTACCTTCAACTAATGGCGGAAAGAAATTTCAACACGATATCAACAAGTTTTGACAATTCAACCTAAAGCAATTTCAATGGCCTTGTGCGTCACATAATGAAATGTGCGAACATGACAATGACGTATTACGCAATCTTAACATGATTTTTATGGGACAAACAATAAGGTATTGAAATTGTTCTTGAGTTGATTTTTCGAAAAGTAAGAGAATGAGACGAGTTGAGAGAGTGATAGACGAAAGGGAAAGGGTGGAATTTAGAAAAAAGACCCACCCGCAAGTAGTACAGATAGTAGTAGTACAGTATAGTAGCAGTGTCAGTAGTCGAAGGGGAAGTTGGTAGTAGTAACTCTATTAGTAGTTTTATTATAAAAGGAAGATGTAGTATATATATATTTTTAAAAATCATACAGGCTAATCAAAGTTGTCAATTATGATTCATTCGAGTGCAATTTTAAAAAATAGCGTTTTGCTATATTTGTTTTTCAAGCAACACAATCAAGCATTGAATACTTGTGTTTAATCATAACTATGTTATACAGTAGCCTCCGACTGACAAAATCCCGCTCCACATTACTCGACCAACGATTTATTTATTTCTCCCCCTCTCTCTCTCTCTCTCTCTTTCTTTCTCTCTCACACACACACACACACACTCTCCCTATCTTTCTCTCTCTCTCTCTCTTTCTTTCTCCGTCTCACTCTCTATTTCCTTTTCCCCTCTTCTCTCTCTCTCTCTGACTATTTAAGCTGATTTAGATGAAGAATGTTATGGATAAGTTAGAGATCTACACAGGCTTAATTGATCTTTACGTTTAACACAGACCCTTCATAGAAGGGCGAATGACATGCACCATGTGTGCTTAATACATGTTTAAATCACATTATTTACAGTTCTTATATAAATTCCCAAACCATGAATTGCTTGACTCGTCGTGCTTATCGGATGTGTCTCAGATTAAAAATAGACAATACACATAAATGTATTTTCGGCATGAGCAGTTTCACCCTTAGACTGACTGTCTAGCACATTTCTGAAGAAAAGATTACAGATCGACCGCGAAGAAAAGGAATGCTTACTAAATGAAAACTTAGTAATTTTTAGAAGTTAAAGGACCGAGCAGAGATGTAAATTACGTGCAACTTCTCGTTCTCTGTAGAAAATGCAAAATATTTGAAATTTCACAGGATAAAACTCGTTCTACGTTCAATTAGGTAAAAGCATAAGCATTACCCTAACCCTAATGGAAGTAGAACCAAATTGACTTATAATCTGCTATATAATGGTCTTATTTCCAAGTAATCCTACTTAAGACTCTCACTTAAAGCCCATCTTAAGTGTTGGTAGCCTCCGCCTCACCCCATAATTATATCGCCAAATTTCATTGATTGCAGTTTATATTACAAAGAGCAACATGTTAACATTCTTAGCTGCTGATAATTATTTCAATCTCTTAACGCGGTGTATTGATTGTACAACCTAACCCGCTTTCTCCCTTTTAACGTGTCTGTTATTCAGTTAATTTCCAATATATGGTTTTATATCCAGAAGAAAGTTAGATAATTTTGTTGATTTTCCTGATGTCCGCCAGACAACACAGCCACGTCGCATTTCTTCGCAGTTGAAATTCTTGCCATACATGATCTTTCAGCTCAAAATATCTTCTGCTCGCCCTCTCTCCCTCTCTCTTCAAACATGTCAAAATAAGTTTGATGAATGGTCTACATTAAGAACAATTTGGGGTTTTATAGAAAAGATTTGTACAAGTGTTTACCAATAACATGTTCGTGGTTGACTTACGGCCGTGATATTTGTTATTTCTTCCTTTTTAGAGAAGGGTGAATTTTGGGAAAGGCGGAAAAATAGGGTTTGAGCTTTCTCTCACTCTCATTTTCCTGCTTTTGTTTGATTGTTTGATTTTGTTTATTTGTTTGATTGTTTTGTATTCTGTTTTTTGTTGATGTTGTTTTTTCCGATGTGAATATCATACTAACAAAGTCATATGAAGAAAAAAGTTTCCCTGAAATGCTCCTATGCTTTGTATATACATGTAACAAGACTTCGTTTTAAAACTTTGGAAAATATTTCATTTTTCGTAGATGTGTCTTAGTCGAGTTGTTTCAACACTTGGCTGGAAATGCATAGGTTGTGGGTTCCATTCCCGACATGGCACTAATGTTCTTTGGCAAGGCATTAATCTTTATATGCCACTTTATACCCAGGAGAGAAATGGACACCTGGTAGGAGGACGAAAGCCTTTGTGATAGTTATTGTCATATGCCTTCATGGTGACCGTACAGTAGAAAACTCCCCATGGGGTGGAAATGGTACAAACTGTGTGCGTGAATGAATCCGATGGTCGGGGTAATTCTAATGTATGTAAAGAGCTTAGAGACTAAATAAATTCATATTTATCATCATTATGTTATTATTATTAATATTATTATCATCTTCATTAACATTATCATTATCACTACCATTACCATTATTATCATTATCATTATCCGATTATTATCATTATCATTATTATTAGTAGCAGTGGTAGTAGTAATAGTAGTGGTAGTAGTAGTAGTAGTAGAAGTAGTAGTAGTAGTAGTAGTAGTAGTAGTAGTAGTAGTAATAGTATATTCGTGTAGTCCCATATACCAAAATCTATGTTCAGTACTTTTTATTTAAAATAGATTTTCATGAACACTTAGTGAGCTACAGTGTGTATTTAAAAAATTATAATCAACTGTATTAGATTCCCATTTAAAAGTTATAACCTGTGTGACCTTTTATCATTTCATTTAAAGATTAGGTCATGTATACTGTCTAATGATACCTTATTCAAAACTATGTTGCCACGGATGACAGAACAGCAGCCTTTTCAAAAGGTGTTGTCAAAATCATCTTGTATTAAGTTTGGGCTGAAGCCATTAATGTGTTATGTCAGTCCGAATAGCACTGTACAGACTTATTCGCATTGATTTTGCCTTGAAAGAGAAAAGGTAATAATGTCAATTCAGACTTTAAAAAAGACTCATTTATCAGCAAAATTTATGATATTCTCTTTGTTAAGATGACACAATCTTGGACAACTTTTTAAAAGAACGTCATTCTCAAGGACATTCTGACGAGCCATCGGAGGGTTCACGAGATCACGAGAACGTTGCTGACTGTTCGCGAGGCCAATATTTCCGGTCTCTGTGGACTGTCCGTCTACTGGGAAGTCCTTTCCAAAACTCGCAATACACAAATATTCATATTTGCTTGATAATCAACCACTTAGAATAACTTAAAACGAGTTTCTTCACAATGCGATTGCTTGCCAATAAGTCCTCAGCTTCACCTATGAAGACCACACACAAACTTATCATTAATAAGAATAGTGAAAGCGTAACGGTGTAAGAAGTTGAGATCATGATCAAGATAAATATATATAAAAATGCAAGAAATAATAATGCTCTGTAGACGAAGAAATCGTTTTAAAAATCTCTCCTCGAGAACTCTTCAAGGACCCGCCGCTGGTAGCATACAAGTAAGATCGTAGTTAAAGACATCTCCTGGTCCGCTCACACTTGACACCAGATGCGCCAGCTAATGAACACCGGATCGGCACCTCTAAATGAAAGAGGAGAAGATGCAACACCTGCGCCCATATCAGTGACGCAGACTGACGCTACTCACCTAAATGGGCCCAAGACAACATGGGCCATTCAAGAGAAGTTCTCATGTATTACTACTTCCAACATAATCTACGCGATCATGTGTAACGCTTGTACGACGATTATGTTGGGGAAACTAAGAGGAGGATGGCAGATCGGATTACAGAGCATTTGAGATCAATTAAGCTTAGGATCCCAGGACTACCCGTTGTCCACCACTTCAATTTGCGGGGACATACCATTAAGTCGTTGGATACTATGGCAGTACGGATGACCAACGGAAGCTCCGAGAAGAACAAATCATCTACCGGCTGGGCTGCTCACAGCCCGATGGACTCAATGTCCCTTTCCACTCATTTCCCGTTCTTGACTTATATCTTGGCTTTCTCTCTCTCTCTCCCTCTCTTCCTGTCTTTTCTGTTTTCTTCCTCCTGTACACAGCTAAAAGCGTTGAACGGGAATGAGGAATGGCAAGAACAAGCTGGGTTTTTATAGCCCTCGAGCCAGGACGGGATTGCACACGCACTATAGGAGCGCGTTCGAACGCACTAAGAACGAGATGAGGACGAGTTGAACTGTCTCTGAACGGGGTGGTCGGGTTACAAACGAGGTAAAACAAGATACGAACGAGTTTAAATTGACTTCGGACGGGCTTGGACTGCTTGGAAATGGCAAATTTCCCCGATCAGAACTTGATATGAACTGACCGTGGACGGTGTACATCCGAGACGGACGTTTTTAGGACTTTTTATGAACGACCTAGGATCGCATTATAGACATTATTTACACATTCTACCCCGACCACAACCCGTTTTACGATTTTCTAGGACGGTTCAAGAACGTAGTGAGAACTAGTTTGGTGTGATAGGGGCTTATACTACTGCTAATTGATGCTCGACCACGTAACGTTGTAACACGTTCCTAGTAGGATCGAAGTACGGCACCTCCGTTCATAGTACGGCAATCAGTCCGTTCGTAGTAATAATAACAATAATAATAATAATAATAATAATAATGGTGGCTTCTTCGTAGTACGCCCATCTCGTTTTTAGTACGTTGGCACTCCGTCTAATTGCAGGACAGGGACAATGTTGAACAGCCTCAAAGTTCTAGAGCACCCTCCCGTCCTATAGCCAGTCCGAGCCCGTCCATAAAGTTCTTAAACAGATCGGAAACAGTTACTACTACGTTCAACTCCGTTCGCACAAAGTTTGAGCCCGTTTGGCAACATTTTCCAGAACGTAGTGAGAACTAGTTTGATGTGTAGGGGCTTTACTGACATGTTTATTCACGTCCTCTCTCCTATACTTTCCTACTCTGTCGTCCTTTGGTTTCTTTATGACGTATTACTACATCATACCTCTTTCCTACGCGCTTTTTCCTACTTTCTGCCTTCTTATTTCTTCTTGACGTAATTGTTCGTGTCCCCTCTTCCTGCACCTCTGCGCATTTTATGGGATTGGATGCGGATATTTTGCTGCATAACAATAACATTTTCAAAGTCAAATAAATCAATACTTGACAAAGCCCTCAGGGCAAACATTTGTAAAACAATTTCTTCGTTACAGAGCATCATTATTTTTTGTATTTTTGTGTATTTTCTCGAACTCCGAGCAGGAATCTAGACTTTACTCGATATATATATATATATATATTTTTAATAGTCAAACCTGTCTATAGCAACCGCCCAAGGGAAACACAAAAAGCAGTGTTTGAAGACAGGTTCCTTTAGTACATGTTTCAATGAGAAACCCTTTTTCAAGGGAAACAAAAAATGTGGTCTTTGTAGACAGGTGGTCTTTGCAGACAGGTGGTCACTAGAGCAGGTATGACTGTATATATAATTGTATTTGTGGAGGTTTTCAAAATTTAAACAAGAAGATTTTTGAATTCTTGTCATCATGTTTATCAGTAAAACTCATTGACAGTTTTTCACATTAGGTAAGCTTCTCTCTATATATACCCTCTTTGCAAAAGGCTCTTGTGCCTTTAAATTGCCTTCTCGTCCTGAGAGCAAAACAATTACATCAAGTCTATGTTAAGTTTTATTTTACCACTCTGGTTTTCATCAAACATGTTTTGGTTCAATCTGTATTGTCCATTGCAAAATTAATGGTACTTTTAGGCTAATTTCTAACGGTAAATTTGTATTCAACTCGGCTTTTTAATCTAAAGTGAATGCTAGAGAGAACAAGGAGAGTGAGAGAGGAATTGAGAGAGAAGGGAGAAAGAGAATAGAGAATAAAAGGATAGGGCATGGAGGGAGGGAGGGAGGAAGATGGAAGAGACATCCAATATCAAAGTGAATATAAGGATGATTAAGAGAAAACAAATTTTGTGAGCTTTCATACTTTTTATTTCTATGTAGAATATTCAATATTACGTAGAAAGAATGACTTTTGAAATTTCCTCACATTTTAAGCATGAATACAAACTGTTTGATTTATTTTGACCACATTTTGATGTCCTGTGTGGGTGTAGTCACAGTTATCCATATCTGTGCACTGTGTTTTTCACCGTGTATGATTTTAAGCAAGATCTGTGTTAATTTGTAATCATTTTTATGAATTCAAAACCTCACAATACCGCGGTTACCTTTGCACATTACATAATCTACCTCCCTCCAATACATTCTATACACTTCCTTTGAAAATACAGCTGTATTCCCAAACCAAGAATCGACTTCATCTATCAAGGAAGAAACAAATATGCATTGATTCAGCCATCGTGACCTTTTCTTTGTTTGTTACCTGCAGAACAAAGTCACAATCGATTAGTCATTCCCTGCATGTAGCTAGCTGCGTTCAAACAAAGAAAACGAACCAGCAGAAAACAGACGAAAACTAATTACCATTTAGCTGCACCTAGCTGTCCATGGTTCCCCTTGGTACCAAGTCTATAGGCTGGGCCTCGAGGGAAGACCGCGAGGTAGACAACAATAGACACCCGTCCTTTGTTATGGTAAGTAGTCCTATGTTATGTTCATGAGTTGGGCAAATATGGATCATTTGCGGGTTGATGTTGCAAGACGCATGTAGGTTCTTACGCAGACGGCGAAAATATTGTTCGAAACGTCAGATACCGTAAGAACTCGCTTTAGTGACAATCTATTCAGAAAGACCCTCTATCTGAGATGACAGATTTTCCATTAATCGGTTCTGATTTATACCTGTATTAAATTAACCTGTACATAAAGACCGCCTGCTTTTAAAACTGAATGTCTTGTCTTGAGTGATCCTTATACACAGGTTTTACTGTAATCATCTCCCCTATATTCCCATCTATTTCAGTTGAAAGACGACAGGGTTGCGTGCTACTAAATACAACAATTGTGGAATAAACAAAAGTTAAGCGAAATGTAGTTGCACGAAAAGACGCTTCCGGAACGCAAAATGCATAATTCTTGGAAATCATAATTTTGGAAGAAACACATCGTTATATGGGGTTGGTAAATACATGTACTATCTCGATTAGCCTTAATGTTTACCTACAATTTCATTCAGATAATTCACCCAAAAAATATGAATTCACAAACATCACTAACTTTTTCGCCTTCTACGTTCAGAACACATTTTTTCGTGTCACAACATTTCTCTATGAAAAAAAAGTTATCTATGACAAATGGACGGTTACAAAGGTCCGTACAAACGATAATTTCGTACGAATCTCCCTGTTTTTCCATTGTCTTCCCGAATTTCCATTGTCTGAAAATCGTTCGTACGGCGTTCGTAGCAGTTCGTAATGGCATTTGTGACCGAGGCTTAAATAGTTGGTAAAACATACCGAAAAGAAATGGGTGTGAGCGTTTTTCTGTATGAGGGAAAATTGAAAAACAAAAACAAAATTCGTGATTCTGCACTCATGGTCGACAACGAGATGAAATCACGTGGAGAGCACATATTATTAATAAAGAACAATGATGGAGGCTGTCGCGAAAGGACCTTAAAAAGTCTTTTATGATCGAATGACTGGTTTCGCTAAATGTAATCCGAAAGTGTTACAGACAAGACAAGGATACATAGGCCTGTGTAGTGTGTAAGGGCGGGGGATGTAAATATGTATCAGTCATGACGGTAGGAAACCATGATGGTATTAGAACTGTAATTGCGCAGTGATGACCAGGAAAAGGCACTTTGGTTGTTAGGGAAAG
Organism: Mesocentrotus franciscanus; assembly: GCA_037976565.1. Lineage (NCBI taxonomy): Eukaryota > Metazoa > Echinodermata > Echinoidea > Camarodonta > Strongylocentrotidae > Mesocentrotus > Mesocentrotus franciscanus. The sequence goes on from CP137679.1 coordinate 8,613,946, forward strand.
ACAAAAGCAAGTGAGAAAAAATAACAAGAATAATCAATCCTTCTGTCGAAACAAGCTTCATCCAAAAGCTCATGGCGTTGTTGATCTGAAATTAAGCTATTAAAAAAAGAGATGTATCAATTTCTTGTTATGACACTAGACCTGATGAATGGTCCAGTGAAGCAGGACCAAGATTTGGAATGGATTAAGATTAAGGTGCCGGTACGTGCGGGTCTCTATTCCAAGGCTAGTCCCTCTGTTACAGCTCCTTGGTCCAGTGAGCGCGCGCTCCATTGAAGAGAAAACGTGAGCACTGGAAGAAAGAGAAGACGGACAATTAACTCACCCCTCAGACAGACTCGGGACAAGTCTCGAAAAAGGAAGTTAAACATCCAAACGTTTCACCGTTATTTTTATTTACCAAACGAAGCAAGATAGAGCATAAACACTAGTCTAACATTCACTTCTATTGGAACCATTTGGCCTGCACCTTTGACAATCAACAAGGCAATATTTTTACGTCTCTAGATGCAATATTTTTGTGAATCGGTGATTAACAATTTATTCGTTATTGCGTCTTTGGAGTATATTATTCGGGATCACCTGATAAATCGAGCATTGTCAATGAGAATGCTTTCTCAGGGACAAGTACGTTAATAACACTGGACAGTGCAAAGTCAGATGACCTTTGGATTCATGATCTATATATGTGAGGTTTCAGAGATCTCCTTCTCCTGATAAGTACAGCTTTCATATCTGCCATGACCCATTGATATACATAGGCCCGAAAGTAATCTAGCTATCACCTTCCGGAAGCGAAAGCCCTGAACTATTAAAATCTTTTCATGTTGTCTATTTGAGCGGAATAATTGTCAACAAATAACATGAAAAGAAAAGAGGGGGAAACGACATTCAACAAGTTGAAGGAGGTGGCTGAACGTCGATCGCTTTGCGTCTAGGATATTGTTGAAGAATCCAAGCTGAATCAAGGAGAGAAGCAGTTCAATTTTGCCAAGATAAGACATTATTTGTATGATACATTAACCATTTAACCTGCAGATAACTCTAGCAACAGATTTATTTCTACAATATATTGCAACTTAGAAAGGTGTTGTCTTTAGTACTTCAACTTCCTGTAATAACTGCAAGGAATGGCGCCTCTAATTTGGACTCATTTCCTAGCTGGGATCCTACTTCTGTGTTTCTGTAACTGCATATCGCATGCTTACGAGGTAAGTCGAATTTGTTGTGTACATGGGATTACATGCTCCATTTAAAGTCCTGTTACTTAACCTCAATACCAAAGGTAATTGATTGACATGTCTGTGCATGCATGTACACTTTCACCACAATTGCTAAATGCACCAGTAACGATGAGTGTGCATGTTTACTTCTTTTTACCAGGTCCATTTCGTACAATGCAAACCTATCGATGTTTGTTTTTAGTATCCCCTCTTCCCCCCTCTCTCTCTCTCCCTCTCTTCCTTCCTCTTTCTGTTTTGTTTTTCCTCAACAAATATAAGTAGGTACCGATCTTGTTTGTTGATTCTGCTCCAAGAATTGCCAGCTGCATCGATTTCTTTTCTTGGGGACTATCATCATAGGCATAGTGGTGTTTAGGTTTCGTTTCGGTACATGAGAATACTTACGAGACACTGGAAAGCCCATCACACACTACATGTATATTCAAACTAACCTCTCAGACGACATAATACCCATCTACACAATATGACGACAAATGAAAAGAAGGACAAACGTAAAATGGGGATTGGACCAAGGTTTAGGCAATAACATGATCACATAATGCGATCTCCTTGCTATGTATTTCAAAGGTATACATCGATACGTCTGTCCTTTGTTTGTTTTCTCACACCTTCGTATTAGTAAGGTATGAGGTATTTTGGATCGAAGTTTGCGTGGGCAATTGAGAAGATATCTTGATGAAATAGAATCGTTACAATCATCGGTGTCCATAGAAGAAATGCTAGGAAACATTGTTCGTGTCGATGCTGTAATGACCATAGCAGCTTTTGGTGAATTCGAGACTAATCTACCACTCATTGTTTCCAGAGTTAGAAAAATCGATGATTCGATATCCACATATGGACCTTCTTGGCAGCTACTGAGAAGTAGGATAATAATTATATTTGGTTACATAGCGCCTAACACTTTCTTTATCAGAAGTGTCTAAGCGCTCTTAGCATAATTACCCTGGATAGGGATGATTAACTCGGTTTAACGTCTGTTTAACACTCCTTTGTCTTCTTCTCCTTCAACAAACTCATTTTTACCAGCGGTGGAGCACGTTTATTTTTTCAAGGTTATCCTTCTCTCATCCTGTTCTTCCTCGTCCTTGATATACTTTTGGGGAGTGACTATCTTTTCTTTTCCCATTAAACTTTTCCTTTCTAAAATTTTCAAGGATATTTTTAATTTAAGTCCTTCCATGGTCAAATAACTTCGAGTGTCATAACTTTGTCTTGTTTGTCGCAATCAACTACGTCATAAATAATGTTCCCTAAATGAACTGAAATGTTGTTTGGTTAACGTATAGGCCTACAGTATTCATTCCTCTTGCATTCGAAGAACCAGAAAAGGGACTATCACGCAAAATATCATCACGATTTGTGTACTTCTACCGATACTTCCATTTTAACAAAGTAAACACATGCAGGATATGTACAAATGCGGAGAACCATCTCCTTCACCCTTCGGCTCCCATGTATATCTCTCTCACTATTTTTCTTCTATCATTATACACTATACCAGTTTCTCATTCCTAAGTCCCTTATTTGCTCACCCAACCTAGGCTATGTATTCGAATTGATCAGAATTTCTTTCAAATTGAAAAAAAGTAATAATCCCATAAACAGATCCTACATTAAAGGGCTTGGGTCAGTAGGTCGAAATGGGCCATGAAACACCCTCTCTAAAGAACAATCGTATCATTTTGCATTTTTAAGTGACAAAACGTATCCACCGGTCATGACTAACGCTTTGTAAACCCAAACAAAAATCGCACTAGGTCTTTACTTCCAGATCGCATAGATATTCAAAAATCTATCCTTTTTATATGACGTCATCACAAGAAGTAGTTTATTGTATTTTATCGATTTGCAACCGCTATAATAAACTATTCCTTGATGACCCATTGCAGTCGGGCGTCGCAATGGACACTTCAAAAAGAAAGTTTCCAATTTGTAATCCCTCTTTACAATTGATTTGGTCCGTTATTCATATTTACACTCCTTTATCTCATTATCCTAACTTAGTGCGTCATCGAGAGCATCACAGCGCACTAAAAAAAAAACACAAATGAATGACACATATTTACGTCCTTTTGTTTTGGTATGTCACTTATTTAATACTCATGCTAGATAAGACTATTTGGGTCACAACAAAGTACTTAAACCTGTTTCGACATCGACCTTACTCATCACGTATAAATTGAATTTTGTATAAACTCAAAATATCAAAGTGAAGCCCACATTTTGTTATGCTTCCATGAAATAATTTTTTTTAATACTTTAAACGAAAATGTTTTCATTGTGGGTATATCAATGCGCTTTTTTCAGTGCCCTTGATATCACCAACTTGATCTACGTCTCTGGCAGCCGTTAAGAAGAGGTTGCGCGGCTCATAAAATAAACTTACTGTGGAGTTTTAGCCTATGGCTGTCTAACATAACCCTTTATAAGGTGGTTGAAGACTATACTTATCTTGCTGCAAAAAGGTACTTGATTCATTTACTGCAATTTGTGTTTGCGTCACAAGCCGGTCAGACCAAGCAAAGGGTTACATTGCGTAACTTGGAATCATAATTATATACATGAGTTAGGCTTTGACAGTGACGAAGTGCTCCATCATAATTATAATAGATATAATGTTTGTGCGTACACGCGAGAGTAATCCTTCCCGTAACCTAACTTGCTTTGTCCCTTGTTGTCCTTTATCCGTTCGCCGCTGTCATTGAAAAGGTTCTCTTTGGTTCTATTAAGAAGGAAACAAGGGGTAGTAAACATAAATGGACACCCCGCTTTCATTGTCCAAGGATTTAAGCCATTCCACGTAAACCGTTGTTTGGAAGGACACCACCTTTTTGTAAACGGATTTGTTTTCAAGGTTTGTTTATGCCTATGACGCACACATAAAAGAAGACATGGTTAACGCACTTTCCTTGTCCTCGAAAGTTTGAAGGTATTAATATAAATGATTCAGAACGAATTAGATATTTACTTGGGATTATTCATGATGATTGAAGGATGTTTTCAAGGTAGTATAAAAGGTCAAGTTGTTCGAAACACAGAAATAGAATTCACAATAAAGAAATATAGTGATCGTCACAATACCTAACCATAGAACCGTACTTTATGTACTTGTTTTCCAGGTGCGCTGTTTGTTACGAGTATTATTGATTTCAAGTTTTGAGCTACTACTAATTCTTTTACCATGCTGGACGAAGCAATGTATTTGATCCACTGACTGTCTCCCTTTTCTTCTCGTACCCTCATTTTCATTCCCTCCATATTGTTTGTCTTTAATCTGGACTTGTCGTTACACACCAGAAGAGAGAGAGAGAGAGAGAGGGGGGAGTAGACAAATAAAATAATGAGAGCTTTAGTTAGGTGTATTTAATGAGGTAAACACTTACCATTGTCTGCAGCTAAAATGCCTTTAAACACATAAGACGGTCAAACGAGACTCGTTCTGGGTCCCAAACGCTGAAAATGATAGTAAGCATTGACGAATAGTCATTTTCGTAATGTAATTGCATTCACATCTTACATTAACGTCTTACGAATAATCGTATTTCGATAGTCAGAATACAAATTACATACATTACATATTGTTAGTTCGGGCAAGTCAAAAGCTTGTGTTTCCGACATAGCCAAAAATATGTTTGTAATTTGCTTTCTGAATATTGAGAGACAACGATAAATAAAAGGTGAATGTGGCCAGTGTATACATTTGAATACATTTTGAAAATGATTTATTTTCAAGTAAGGTACAATTCCAGTATCTGCAAATAGTTCATGTATAATGCATACATATCTAAATGCACATACAATGGTGTTAAAGTTAAACTCATAATGAAGCATTTCATTGAAATGTAGTGAATTTAATACCACAGAACAATGTATCATAAGTTATGAAAACAACCTCATATCATTATCCATTTGTTTACAAATAAATTCAAACTTTTTAATACATTGCTTTTTCCTCTCCCTCTCATTCCTCATAGAATACTTTTCTCAGCCATGAAGAGTTGAGGAATTACATTGGAAAGGAGGACAAGATTTTAGGTAAGGAAAGAAATGAACTTTGATACCAGTTGAATGTTGGAGCAAACAAAAATATGCCGACATAAAAAAGAATCACAGAAAAAATTATTACAGGAACTTTTACTTAAAATGTATTAGATTTGGCCCGGGAAACCCAGGTAGACCGACAACCCACGAGACAAACAACCCACAGGACAAACAGCACATGAGACCGACAGCACACGAGACAGACAGCACACGAGACAACAACCTATAAGACCGACACTCTCGGCATTTACATTACCCTATTATATATCCCATAGAAACCCAGGTAGACCAACAACCCACGAGACAAACAACCCACAGGACAAACAGCACATGAGACCGACAGCACACGAGACAACAACCTATAAGACCGACACTCTCGGCATTTACATTACCCTATTATATATCCCATAGAAACTAGGTTCGGATTAAGTAATACGTTATTGTAGTATTTGTATACATTTCTATTGATGATGGACAATTTCAAAGCAAACATTTGTAAAGTAAGCCCAAGTTTAAATCATTGTTATACTGTATTTCATTTTTCAATCTTGTTTTGTAATAAGAATTATTAATAATTGACTGATTTGTTCACGTTTTACGTACACTATTTTAGGCTATCATATAGCCCAGCCAAAAGAGATAGGTGCACCATCTAGGAGGAGACGCTCCACAATAGACACAGAGCGGACGACCCAACAGCATCACGAAAATGCGCGCCAATTCGAATTTGATGCTTTCGACACAACATACCACGTGGTTGTCGATTCGGCAAAGGGGTTAGTGAAAGAGGGGCTCGAAGCAGAGTATGTCGGTTCGGACGGCAGGGTGACGCATTCGGAACCGATCGACACGGAGTGTCTCTACCAGGGCAAGTTGGTATTCCCTGCGGAATTCAATGGCGGCAATTCGAACGCCGCGCTCAGTCTCTGTAGCGGTCTGGTAAGCTAAGAAGACACAAGTGTGGTTTTAAGCTCTTTACCGAGTGATTAACTCTATGCAACTGTATATTCCATTTAAATTGTGAAGATAATCTATTCAGGTGTTAGAATGGTTATCATGTAGCTAATCAAGACTGAAAATTGATAATTTTGCAAAGCTTTTGTGTTGTACAAAGCGAATAAATCTGTCAATTATAAATGCCTGTTGTTTCGTGCAATTGGCACGAGTGGTATATGAACGACTATTGGCACTTGTAGCAAAGAAAAGGTTAACGTGTTGTTCAAAGTGATTAACTAAATGGAACGTTGATTATTTTTCAGTGGCTCTGGACGTCCATAGCGTTGTTTTTTTCCTAATGATTTAGTAATTAAATTTATGGCTACAGCTGATACAAAAGCAATGCAGGCAATGGATACATTTACATTTATGCATTCATCAATAGGCTAATAAGTACACATTATTCGTTATGGAATTCAAATATTTAATTTCAGTGGTAAAGAGTGGGTCCAGAAAAAGGCACTTTTCATCACCTAATAAAATGTGATAACATCACAATCACGTACTACATCTTTCGAACGTGGTTTCCATCAAAATACACTTCAGTTTATTTTTCGAAAGTCTTTAGAATCGTGTTATTTACATTAATTACCTATATATATTTTAGTCCATCTTTTTCGTCCATGATTGTATCATTCTTCCACAGACTGGGGTGATAAGCACGCCAGAGTATGATCTGGTAATCAGACCCCTCCATGAGCACCACGCCCAAAGGTTCCGCAGAGAAGCCGAGATGAGAGCCCCTGAAGACGACACATCGTTTGCGAGGTCATTATCTTCTGATCCCCTCCACATCGTTATCAAACGCGACGCGCAGTACCCGGACGACCGCGACACCGAAAGCGGGAACGACACCGTGGTTGCAGGGAACGACGACGATATGCAAGAAGAGCACTTTTGTGGACTTGATTCAAGTAGGTGGTCAATGTTTCAATGAAAGTAATTATAGTATTGGCTACATTTACAGGGTGCCCCCAAATCGGACTGGCATACCCCATAATATGGGGTCAAGAGAGTCTTTCCACATTGAAAAGGGTTTTTAGAGTAACATTTTGTGACACAAGCTATGAGTTCAAATTTGTCAAGGATCAATATAACGGCGTTTTAAATAGTTTTTTTTGTAGATGCCTGTGTTAAAAAAGTGATTAAAAACGCCTGAAAGAAAGAAAGATGTGCGTGAAGTCTAATGTTTTTTGTTCTAATCTGACGTTAATTACAGCTTGCCCAAAAGCACAGGTATCATAACGCTTCTGAAACTTTACTATAATTACTTCATTTTCTGCTAGGCGTATTGTCAGTAGATGTCATCAACGTTGTTTCAAACAAATACCTGTAGAAACAAAGTACTGAGCTAATTTTGACAAATTTTGTATCATTTATACTACTCAGAAGACTCCCCATCTACTGAAATCGATGAAATTTGTATGTATGCTAGTCAATTTGCTTATGGGCCACCCTATATACTACGCGCGTATCCATCCCAATGGATGCCCAAGGCGCCTCTAAAGTTCTAATATCATCCTGGCTTTAGCCCCGCTGCCCTAAGAACCTGAGCATTCAAGTAATACGTTCCTAATAGTCATACATGTACTACATCTGGGTGGAGAGTAGTATATGTAGATTAATATTGGCAATGGGGGTGACACATGAAATGTTTGCGGTTTACGTTAGTAATTGAAGAATGGATATGGGCAGGGGGAAGGCCTTCGTCATCTCTGACAGTGGTACAATTTTTTTGTTCCACAAATTTGTTGACCGCGAAGAGAATCGGCATTAATTTATGTTATTGCCCAGAAGTGTAATCGGCCCATGCAAATGGGCTGACATATTGAACAGCGATCATAAGCTATCCCATTTTCGAACGAATTCTTTAACAAAACCCTTCATTGGGGAATTTTTTATTTGTATCATGCCTTCAACTTAACTAACCCGCCTTCCCTTTGGCCAGCAGGCTTTCAGTGACTTTTGAATAATTTAGTCAGTAGAAGTTGATTAGTCATAACTTAGCCTTCATTTGTAAACATTTGAATGGAATCTGGTGGTTATGCGTGGTACACTAATTGAAGTAGAGGAGATCAAACGTATTACAAAGACTAGTCGGCAAATTGAGAAGATTACCTACTTGGTACCAGCCAATCACAATTCAGTTACGATGGTGTCTGTGGGTGTAAATCCTAATATCATTTCCGTCATTAGAGAAGAAAGTACTTGTGCATAAATATACAGCGTCTGTTCTGAAGAGGAATCATTTTTTTCATAATTTATTTCAGGATAAGATCTGAAGTGTCGTCATCTTGCCGTACTCTTCGTAGATTGCAATGTTTACTATTATATTATCTGTCATGTATGTGGGCGCTGAAAACGCGTTATTTCAGATTAAGGTATTAATTCTGCCAATTTTCGACGAGAGTCAAATATAGAACGTTAATGATGCTAACAGAAATCCTAACACAAAACCTCCACTTAAATTGTTTTGCATCCATGCGACAAAGATTGCAATTATAATGAAGTGCTTAATACAGGAATAAACTTCTATTAATATTTCTGTATTGAAGAGGAATGATTCACACATAGGCAGAAACTACATGAAGTCATAATTATGACGTACTATCATACTCCTCCGCGTTTACAGCAGAGCCTTGCATTTGCATCGTTTAAAATATCCTCATCAATTATATTAAGTTGTACAAACACTATAATATCAAACAGACAATGAAGGACAAAAGTCCTTTGGAAGCGGGTAAAGACCTTATATCATAATGCGACAAGAATGGAATGTTGTTATTAATATCTTAATTTAATTTATTTATTTGTTTATATATCAATTTACTCATTTATTTACTCATTTTTTAAAATCTATTTATTTATTTGTTATGATTATTACTGATAATAATTATTTTGTCAATATAATTATTATTACTATCATTATTATTATTATTACTACTACTACTACTACTAACTATTATGGTTGTTATTATCATCGTTTGTACTACAACAGGATACTTTGACACCTTATTCAATCATACTACATCAATGCAGTCACAAGCAAGGGCAGGCTACACAGGACGAAGAAAGCGAGACACGGGAAGAAAAAGGCGGGAAACAGATGAAGTTAAAGCGATGGAAATTTTAGTGGTGGCCGACAACCAGATGCGACTATTCCACGGTCCAGACGTAGTCAATTATACACTTATCCTGATGAATATAGTGAGTATACAAGGGCAAGTCCAGAATTTTGTAAGGTGTTTGAATCTCGTACTCATTTTATATTAACCTTGCTGTCATTCCAATACTTAAATTCGTTTCATCATTACCTTTCGTCGAAATCCGCGAGAATATTATGTAAGTTAGCATGAGTTGGGGACATGGAAATCTATTTATGTTGCGGTACATGATTTAAAACTCCCACTTATTGCTCAATTTCTTTCTTGGAAATCATCGGGGATATTACTTGAGAAATCATGGGTTCTCACTATTCTATCTCCAAGGTTGTTGTACAGGTTGTTGTATCAGGTCCCTTTAAAATCTTCTCTTTCCTTCCTCCCAAATCCTCGAAAATGTGCCACGCGAAATCGGGGGTTTATGCCAAGACAATTTCAAGTTTGGTCCGGTATTTACTCTTAATTGTATTTCTTCCTCCCTTCCTTATTTATGTATTATACCATTTCCCGTTATCCGGATACTTAAATTCGTATTCATATACCCACACATTTGCTTTAATTTATATAACAACGGTGAGATCTACAAAATACTTCGGTGCTCACCCCACCCCCCACCCCCGGCCCGCTCTCCGAGACCTTCTAAGTGTTTTTTGACAAATCTAAAAATGTTGCCGCTAATGTTAAAATACCTGCGCCGCATATTTCAAAATACTGAAAATAATTGTAAGGATTTGTTGAGCTCGTTTTTTTCTAATTGGCAAAGATTAATTTTTTTTTATTTTTTTTTATTTTTATTAACAAGGCAGCCGGCAGGTTCCGGCATGAGTCTCTCGGGAGAGGGCTTTACTTTCATATAGTGAAGCTTATGGTAATGACTTCTGACTCAGTAAGTACGATCAAAATTTTTACGAGAATATTTTGAGAAAAATAGTAGACTTAAAATGTGATCATTACTAATGTGTCCAATTTAAGTTGTTTACAGATTACGTGCAGGACAAGCCACATTGTTTGTCCTACCTAGCAACAACTAATGAACGCAATTCGCATTCTGACTATTGAAATACAATTATTCGAAACATGTGAATGAAATAATTTGTAACGAGGCACTTAACATAGATTTGTGCATTAAATTAGATTACATTACGAAAATGGCACATTCCCCATCTATTTCGATAGATTACAACTCAAGATGGCGCAACGCTAAATTCGGTACCGGACGGTGAACTGACTCTGGGTAGTTTCTGTTCGTACCAATATTACACAAACCAGCTCGACGACGACCACCCGGATCATTGGGACAATGCCGTACTCATCACAAGGTTTGTCGTGCTTTTTTTTTGTTGAATTGCATGGACTAAAATGCCATAATTTTAACGATCCAAGCGGTGTCAGAACAGTCCAACTACAAATCGACACCTTAGTACGTTTTACTTAATTTCGATTCTCTTAAAAACCTTCCTTAACGCTTTGAGACGACGGGCTTCTACAGAAGCCGAGCGAGTTGTTAAGTCTGTGACGACGGGCTTCTACAGAAGCCGAGATATATCCCTAATATGTTGACAAAGTTTTCCAGCTTATTATTAGCTATTATGTGCTAAAGTTCTTTGAAGTATTATTTAGATATATTCATTCATCTCATCTATTAAAAAAATAATACGGTTACGTGGAAAAAATCGAGAAAAAGTGATATCATTTCAACTTTACCCTAAGTTAGTGTTCGGATCGAAAAAGGCCCTCGAAATACCCGTACAGCTGGAGGCGGACGCGTACGCGTGCGTCCGTTCTATAAATCTGAAATCTGGCCCAGCTATACAGCTAAGTTACGTAAGAGGAACAATAGACGTGGCCGAGGGTAAAGGTCATTGTCATGGTTATAAACTCCAACAATAGAAGAGCGGGTATGTATAGATTTTTTCACAATAATCCTTGTATACTGTACAAGTGTACATGTATAGCGGGTTCAGATAACCCTTTTTTTGGGGGGCCTTGTTGTTTTGCAGTTGTCGTCACTGTTTTCAAAGAATGTTTACGGGATCACGTTCCGAAGTACTCCCAAATAAAAAATTGTTATGAAACAAATAACGTAGAACCAGATTTTGCCCTATTTGAAATAATAATTCAAAGATATAACAATCATGCAAGATAAAAGAATGAACAAAAGATGTTATGATGCAAAATGTCACAAACAAACAGATGATTATGAGAAATTATTGTTTCTCTCTTTTCTCTCTCTGTATGTCTCTCTCTCTCTTTCTCTCTCTCGCTCGCTTTCTCAGCGCCATTTTCCATCTTCATCTCTGGTACTGTTTTCCGTTCCGCTATTTGCTTTTATTCCGAAAGTATTCCTTTCGATCTTGAGATAAATTATTATACCGTAACCTCGATATGGAGAAGAAAAACAAGGAACGAGCGCCTTATGATATCGAAATAAGAAGAATATTACTGTACAATAATTATAAAAAGTAAAACTTTTGAATGTAAATCATGATAAAAATGGAAACTAAAGAGGAATCCAGAGCGGGTGGGGTTGATCGGAGAGACAAATAGCGTAATAATAAATAACAATACGCCCTACTTTCTCCCTCTCTCGTTTTCTCAATGTCGTTTTCCATCTTCATCTCTCGTAGTGTTTTCTGATCCGCGATTTTTGATGAGATCGCGTTTCGACGTACTCCTAAATAAAAATAGCTGATCATAATTATAACGTAGAACCAAATTTGACCCTATCTGAAATATTCATTCAAATATATAACAACCATGGAAAGATAAAGGAATAATACAAATGTGATTTAGTAAAATGTCACAGACGAAAAGATGACATGAGAAAGGATTTTCTCTCTCTGTTTGTCTCTTTCTTTGTCTCTCACTCTTTATAGCTTTCCTTTTTATTTCCTTTCTCATTTTCTCTCTTTTTTCTCTCTCTCTCTGTATTTCTCTCTTTCTCTCTCGCTCGCTTTTCAGCTCCATTTGCCATCTTCATCTCTGGTAGTGTTTTCCGTTCCGCTATTTGCTTTTATTCCGAAAGTATTCCTTTCGATCTTGAGATAAACTATTATACCATAACCTCGATATGAAGAAGGAAAGCACGGTACGAGCGCCTGATGATATCGAAATGAAAAGTATATTACTGTACAATAATTATAAAAAGTAAAATTGTTGAGTGTAAATCATGATTTAAAAAAAAGCTGAAGAGGAATCCACAGGGGTCGGTTGGTGTTGATCGGAGAGACAAATATTATAATAATAATTAACAATACGTCCTACTTTCTCTTCTCTCTCTCGTTTTCTCAATGTCATTTTCTATCTTCATCTTTTCTGTTCCGCGATTTTTGATGAGATCGCGTTTCGACTTACTCCTAAATAAAATTAGATGATCATAATTATAACGTAGAACCAGATTTGACCCTATCTGAAATATTCGTTCAAATATATAACAATCATGGAAAGATAAAGGAATAATAAAAATGTAACTTAGTAAAATGTCACAGACGAAAAGATGACATGAGAAATGATTGTTTCTCTCTGATTTAATTGAAATCTAAATAATAAGCTGTACAAATTGTCTCCTAATATTTTGACATCACATATATATAATCATAAATGAAAACATACAAAATCACTTAAGATTGGCGTATCCAGAATTCTTTGAGAGCAAATAAGTCTGGTTAAAAATGAATAAGTTATCAAAAGTTATCCCACTTCTTAGAGGTATATTTTATATGTCACAACATAGTTCTCATTGTAGCGCGGGTTTTGGAACGGTGAGTTAGTAGGAGCACACAGACTTTTATAAAATAAAAAAAACGTTATGCTATAATTTATCATTCGTCATTATATTCCCTTCTGGATACTCCACTGGCAACATTAAAAATTAAGAATTTTTAAGCGAACTTACTCTATGCCATGATCTTTTTGAAATAGAGTTTGAAGCGATTTTTATAAACGTTATCAAACAAGGTACATGCATATTGTAATCTTTTCCTTGTGTTATACTGACCCCTTCCTTTTGACACCAATCTTTTTTCTTTTACTCTAAATTTTCGTGATTATTTTCTTTATGTAGACACGACATTGAACTGAAGCAGAATAAATACTTGCTTGGTATTGCCAATTTGAGAGGCGCATGCTCAGTCACTCGCCAATGCTCAGTGAATGAAGATAACGGCCCATCGTCTGGTCTTATCATCGCTCATGAGATTGGTCACACGTATGTATATTCAATCAAACTGTACAATTGTTCTGCATCAATTTATTTCAATTCATTTTTTCGTCTATATTTATTCATATGTCTGTTCTTCGTTTGTTTTCCTTTCCATTTCCCTGTTGATGTTATAGTGAATTTTATGTCTATTTGTATTACTGAAACTAAAACTGAAACAAATGAATTTTAAATTTAAGAGTGAAAACGTCACATCAAATCAAATCAAATCAAAGCCTGCATTGTGCGATCAAGTCGAAATCCGATATTTTGTGATCATTTGCAATATGATTTTCCAGTGGACCGACGGCTTTAAGTCCTCTCCGAGAGACTTGGCAATGAGAATTAATGCCTTACCAAACATCACTACCGCATCGAATTGTTTCCGAACACGGGACCTCCCGGATACGAGAGTAATGCTCTACCACTGGGCCATCGGGCCTCACTAACCAATCATTTAACTAGATAGTCAACCATTTTCCTTTTGTTTGCAGAGTCGGGATGCTTCATGACACAGACACGGGTTGCTCTGGTGGGACCAACATAATGTCATCGAGTCGTATCGGTGGGACTGGCTCATATCTCTGGTCGGAGTGCAGTCGGGATCAACTCGACGCATTTCTAAGGTCCGTCATTATTTCTCTCTTTTACCGCTTTTATCAAAACATACAAGAAGGTCCGTTGTTTAATGGTCCGCTCTATAAACACTCTTATCACACCTAAATTACTTACAAAGTTTAACGATTTTTTTTAAATTTGTTTGTTTATTCCTTCTTTGTTGCCATGTTTGTAGATATCGATTTGTTACGAATTTTTTAAATAAGTATTTTGTGGACCCCTTCGAAAACCAACTTCCAGTGAAAGGGCTCATCCACACCAGCTGTTGAAAATAGTAAAATGAATCAAAAAATTGGTTCTATATTGGTTTTCAGGTATCCGACCATCACCTGCTTGAACGACATTCCCGAAGTTCTTGCCGGCTACGAGGGAGAAAATCTTCCGGGTGAGATATACGACGCTGACGAACAATGCCTGCAATACTCAGACTACTTTAGCGGTGCATGCACGGACACAGCCCTACCCATTTATGGAGTTGAAGTAAGTATTTAACATCATTATATAGGAACACTGAATGACCTACTATAAGCTTTTCGTCTTGAACTCATCCGAGAAACCTAAAAGAATGATCAGAGAGCAAGTATTTCATATAATAGTCTATGAATACTGAAATACACACTGAGAGCTTTTCGTCTTACACTCATCCGAGTAAAACGCAGGAATGAATAAAAAGCCGCAATCCTACAACTTTAAAGGGAACTAAACATGCTGAAGGAGAACGAAAGGCTAGAAAAGATAACAAGCTCTGGTTGGCTGATTGAAACAAAAATCATTTAGAAAGTGGTAAACTGTGTATAGATCTACAATCGCTCGTGTATATGCATGTTTATTTCTTCTATTTTTTTTTTAAAGGATCGATGTCCCCAAATGTTCTGTAGATTCCCAAACGGTCTTTGTTCGCGCACTGGAGTGGCAACAGCAGACGGGACAACATGCGGAGAACATAAGGTAAGCTTCGCCAAGCTTCCTGCGCAAGTTCTTTCAAACAATTACTAAACACATATCTGTTCACTTTGTAATTCTGTTTCATCGAATTGTAAGTCGCTCCTCACCCTGTATGTTAAACTTAAAGTTGTAATTCTTACTAGATGTTTCCTTATAGCTTAAGTTGTATAATAATAATATTGGTTTCTTATATAGCGCAAGGTCCTCAAGGCGCTCCAACATTACCCGGCTATGCTAGGCTGCCAATTTCGGCGCTCACAGGAAGGAATTCCTTCCTACCGGTACCCATTTAACACCTGGGTGGAGAGTGGCAAGTGTAGATTAATGTCTTGCCAAATGACATTAGTGCCACGGCGGGACTCGAACCGCGGACCCTGTGTTCCACAGTCCGACGACTTATCCACTACGCCACAACACCTCTTCTGATGTGGAGTGTACATGATTTTTTTATTAGGAATCACGGACGGAACATCAGTAAAATTATCTGCATTATCTGGCACATCCATATGTTTTAATAGTAGAATGATAAAGCAACGCATTCACCAAGTTACATTGCAATTTCTTTTTCAAGATTTTAATGATTCAACTGTGTACTTTTATTAACTCCTTTTCATTTCAGTTGTCCCTATATTTGTTTTTTGCTTGCATGCAGTGGTGCAATCATGGCACTTGCACTTGCCTTGAGAAACCCAAAAGTAACAAAATAGATTTAATTATATTTCAAATATCAACTTGTTTGGCATACAGTGGTGCACTAAAGGCACACCAGTGTCGAAAGGACCAACACATAAACAAAAAAATCGTTAAAGTCGTTTCCATTATCGCTATATTTGTTTTGCATACAGTGGTGCATTGAGGGCACCTGTGTGGACAGACCCAATACACCCATAAATGGGGGCTGGTCCCCCTGGGACGCTACATGGGGCCCCTGCTCAAGAACATGCGGCGGGGGTGTGGAGCTGAGATATCGCTATTGCAACAATCCTGAGTGAGTGAGGTTCTTTCATTTTAATGCTTTTTAATGAATGGGGCTTAAACACGATATAGCTACTTTCGAAAATCGACCCAATGGCGATTGCAATACGCTGTCTTATATCCCATAGAAATCATGTTCGGATAACGTAATACGTCATTGTAATGTTCATACATTCCAAAAGGTCATGGACCGTTTTCTGAAGTTTCCTTTGGTTAATCTTATTTTTGAAAGTTTTGCAGATCGTTTCTTCAGTACTACCTATCCTAAGGTTTTTTACTCTCGTTGATTTCTTATTTGTTACTTATTTCCAAGACTGACGGAAGCATCATTGTTGGTAGCTCGTGAACATTGTAACAATCTAAGAAACAAACAAAATGATTACCTAATCTGTTCCATCGAATGACGGATCATATCTTTCCAAGCATTTATTCAAAAAGCTTTAAGGGAGAATATTTATACCTGAACTCGTCTACGACTCATTCAATATGTTGGCGTTACTCGTGCAATATTTTCTTTTTATTAACGTAAAGGTTATCTGATATATTAGTCCTAACATACTCAAAGCGGCTTACTTTGATGGACACGACCAGGACAAATGAGAAAGGGAAAGTTTATGTATAACATAAGAAATGATTATGAGATGAATTGTGGCAGATATGATTGGATATTTTTAAGTATTGCACTGACGGTCCTATTAACGAATGCATTCCTTACAGGCCACGTAACGGAGGAGAACCCTGTAAAGGCGAATCCACTGTAGCCGATCTGTGCAACGTACAGGTAAAAACACCATAACTAAATCTAAGAAACAAACAAAATGATTACCTAATCTGTTCTATCGAATGACGGATCATATCTTTCCAAGGGAAAAATATTATTTAACCATTTCCCACCTATTTTAATCTTGAAACTAAAATGTTTTGAAGCAAGGAACAGTTTCAAGACCTTAATGGGCCGATTATAGGGCCCTCAAGTTATGTAAAAATATAAATTTGTCTTGCTTTATTAAAACACCGTGTCTTTGTCGGGGTTTGCGTTCCACAGGCTGATTCTAAAGGCTAGCATTTGCTTATTTTCCTGAAGTTCTTATAATAACACGATCGCAACTTCTGTTGAAAAATCAACATATAAAGACAATTTCAATAGCCTTGAGCGTCACAGATTGAAATGTGCGAACATGACATTGCATTATTACGTAATTCGAACATTATTTACATGGGATGTAGGATGTGGTGTTGAAATTGCCCTTCATTTGATACTTTAAAAATAGTTGCGATCATGTTTTCAACTTCTTAAAAACGTTTTGTTTACTATCAGGAATGTGAAACGACACAGAGGGAATTCCGTGACGAACAATGTATGTCATCTGGTCTTGAGCAAGACGACAGTCGTAACGATCTTACCTGGACATCGACCACTCAGAATCTATCAGGTAACTACACTTTTATCGTACGATACATTGGTCATTTAGCTTGGGACCTTGAGGGCCATCAACTTCTGGTAAGGTACCGCACGTTCAAGGCTGATAGAAAACTAAAGGCCAATGATATGGAAATTCCACGCACGGATTTAGTCCAAGAAGTGTTTTTGATAGAGTCACTCAGGTTTCCATACATAAGATCTCATTAAAAGTGACAGGCTGTGCAGACATGCGTTATGTGTGTGTGTGTGTGTGTGTTTATGGGGGAGGGGTGAGTGTGTGTATTTGTTTTTTCTCAAATTCTTTAATTGAATAGATACATTTTGAAATACGCCTTTACTCATTGATTTCTTTTTCTCAGTGGCTTTCTCCTCAGTTTTAATCTTGTAGGTAATACAACTCTGTATCAAAATTAAATTCTGTTACACAGGAGACCAGTTGTGTGAGCTGTGGTGCCAGGCCGACGTAGAGTCAGAGACCGGGGAAACACTGCGCGTCCTGGACCGGCGTAATGGCGCTTACACGGACGGTACGCGCTGCTCATTGGATTATGGCGAGATGCGCGTATGCGTGCAGGGGACGTGCCGGGAGTTCGGTTGCGATGGTTACCAGTATTCCGGAGTGGACTTTGACAAATGCCGGGTATGCGGAGGAAACGGATCCACTTGTCATCGGGTAGACGGTTCTATACAACTCAACTTATCCGAACAACGTAAGATTATCAGTTTTCCCATTCTCTCCCCAGATCATATTTGCATATATATGTCATTTATTTTCTCTCCTACACGTTACCCAGATTAATTTTGAAAACGATTTTTGATATCGAATATCTTCAGTGGGGGGAATGATTAAGAGACCTTTATTACTTTTTAGCCGATATTGGCCCCATAATAATGTTTTACATCTTTTTGTTATAGTTTATTATCAAAAACATTCAAAATAGCAGCCATAAGGCTGAATTGAATTGAATTGACAGTTAAAGAGTCAAATACCTTCATTGAAATACAATACATTCAACAAAATTATTTCAATAAAATACAAAAAATATATACAAATAGAATAACATTGCATAATAACATTAACAGGAAAATGAAAAGGTAAAGAAACAAGGAAGTCAAAAGTACAGACTAGACAAAGTAGATAAAGACGGATAAAGAAGAAGAGTCAGTTGGAGAAAGGGAAATGAATTTATATAGAACAATTGCATACAAACATGAGTATTAAAATTAAAACTGCAGTCAGGTATTCAAATTCAGACATTGGCAACATATATATTGAGATGTGTTGATATATGAATTAAACAAACAGAAGTCAGTTAACAATGTATTGATTAACAAAATCCAGAGTTTTAAAACAGTATAAAAAGATTAAAAATCTTATAAAACATATAAATAATTTTAAAAAAATATCCTAAATTTGGCCATTTAGGCATATACAGTCAGAAATCGGATATGTCTAACTTGAATGGATAATGATACATGGGTAAAGTAGATAACGTATTTTATACCAGTGATGAATGAATACTCATAAACATACCATATCAGACAGATATAAACAGTAATTACTCGAAATTAAATAACCATTGCTATTGATCAGCATTAAATTGAACTAGAATTTGAAAAATATTTTTTTAAATATAGAAATCTCAAGATATGAAACCTCTGGTCACATATGCAGGTTTAGGCACCCCTTTTTTCTCTTAAAACAATGCATGATGAGTATTGGGTATTTGGGTAGGCATATTGTCCAGTGGCGTATTCAGCAAAGTAAGGGTCCGACCTTCGCCCATTCATAGATCCAGAGGAAACAGTCAATAACATATTATGTTCTCAAATAATGTACAATTTCAGTCGTGGTGCAGCTATTAATACTCGTCGTCCTTGCTTGTTATTATTTTTTCTCACCGCTGATTCTTGTCCTGGTATTCAAAAATAATGAATCTTAGGGAATTATTTTGCCTCTCTTTTTGCATGCAGAATTTCTCACTTTTCTGACCGTGCCACACGATGTGACGTCACTCAGCGTGATCAATACAAACACCTCCACGTTTATGGGTAAGTTGTCTTCATGATCAAACAGTAGATCTGGACCCCGTCTTATGAAAGAGATGCGATTGATAACATATAATTAGCAAGTGATGGGCTTATCAATCGTAAGCAAGGAGATGCGATTGATCATTCTTCATTTCCGGAACCCGATGAAATATTTTTTTACAATCATTTGGAAGTGATGAGCTTATCAATCCTTACTCTGTACTAACGAGATAGGAGATGCAATTGATCTTTCTTCATTTCCGGAACTCGATGTAATATTTTTTTAAAGAAATGATAAAATACTAATTAAGCGATATTTTCATGGTTTATGGCATTGTCTACCCAATAGTCTAGCGTTGACGTGTCACCAAAGTGTAAATCACACGGTCGGCGGTTCAAGTCTAAGCTGCGACCAGTGGCGGATCCAGGGGGAGGGGTTGGGGGCCCGGGCCCTCCCAAGAAAAAAAACATGTAAAAACACCCTTTTTGGAAAAAGAAGATGGCCCCACCCCCACTGAGCGAAAAATCGGCCAGCACGATTTTCCAACCCCCCCCCCACTGAGCGGAAAATCGGCCAGCACGGTTTTCAAATTTTCGTACGAAGTGGGCCCCTTTTTCGGCCCCCTCCCTTGCCGACGGCTGGATCCGCCCCTGGCTGCGGCAATATATAACTGTTATATGGCAAGATATCAATCTAATAATTTGCCAGTGTACACCCATCTGTAGTAAATGGGTACCTGGAAGGAAGTTTTTTCGTGAATATTTTAATGCTTTAGGGTGAATTTATTTAACAGGCAAAAGAAAGAGTAATTATACAATACTTTCTAGGCGCCTTGAGCACATTTGTAAACATACACAGTTAACAAATAAATTATTCATTCCCTTACCAAGTCTTGTAATTTTTTAAGTACTTGTATGTGAAAAATTGATTTGTCCCGATTTATGTTTCTAGATAGAGTGAAATATTAAAACTCACTTCTGAAAGTATCCAACAAAGGCCCTATTTCAACTAGTCCACTTTTCATTCTTAAGTTCCGAAAAACACAAAAACATCAAATTCACAAGGGGTATAAATAACATAGTTGTTAACTGTATATAAATGTATAGTGGCAAGTATTCCAAAATTCTCAGTCTCCCTCCATCACTTGTTCAGCATCACGTCTCACTGTCTCTCTCTCCCCTTAAACAGACGTAATGATCAACGGCCAGCTCGCAATCGGTGGCAGCAGTGAGACCCGGCCATCGAGATGGGAATACCGCGTTGAGAACACTACCCTCCATTATTACGTTTCATCCGGGCAAGAGATAATTACGTAAGAACTTCGAAAATATAAAGTTATAAACTTTTACATGCTGAGTAATATTGTTTGATCTCATCATCGTAAACAAATCATTTTAAATGTGTCATAGACTTTTTCAAAACTTTTGAGATAGCGCAATTAACTTTGATAAAAGGTGAAGAGCGGATAATTCAAAAGAAGAATACAAAATCATCATCTGTCTTTTAGTTAATAGAGTGTTCATAGCATTTATTTTCAAATTTGGCGATAGAAAATTTCATTTTAAAAATTGCAACAACCAAACAAAAGGAGAAAGACAGAGAAATCGAAAAGTTTTTGCCTTTGCCTTCAAAGAAATATAAAGGTTCAAATATATCGACAGAATGTATGTAATTGGAGATGTTTCATCTTCACAGCTCTTAAAAGCATGATACCTTTAGGCCCCAAAATGTACATGCCAGTTATTATTGTTACTATCACCCGTTAACAGGATAGCTGGTCCCACGTTACACGACATCGAAATCCAGGCCTTCGCTCATACATCTAGAGGGTTAGCTTCCGCTGATATTCACTATGTCTACTATGTCAGTGACTCTATTCTAGTCCCGACACCCACCCCGACTCCAGTGACTCATATCTGGGCCAAGTCAGGCGGAGAATGCAGTGTTACCTGTGGTGTCGGTAATTACCTTTACTTTTATTATCATTGAGGTGAAAGTTATATAACAGTTCAGTGTTGGAACGATATTATTGGTTAGGGGGCACACGCCCCCAAAATTCCGGGGGTGAGGAAAGAAAACGGAATGGGTCCGAAGTTTGTGGCGGCGGAGGAGCGGACAGACAGAAATCAGTACACTTATATTTCCTTTTAGAACTGAGGGTATGAAAATTAAGGTTTTTCGGGGGACATCTACCCCCTTGCCCCTCGTGCCCCCACCGCTGTGTAAATGCAAATCAAAATCATCAAGGAAGAAATCCGAAACGGAGAAAAAGCAACTATTTTGTACGCACGTATTGGATTACGGCTACTCTTGAAGGCCACGCATCGGTGATTGGGACTCAGCCAGATCAGCTGAATGCAATTAAAAGTAAGACATCAATATCTTCAAATCACACAAAGCCTAATTTTTTTGGTCAGATTTCATCTGCCCTTATACAGGGTATACATTCAAGTACGATAAATAAAGTTCATTTACAAGATATAAATTCAGTTCTATTAAATTTCCTTGATTGAAAGGTACCCGTATGGAATTTGTTCGATGCGTCGACGTCATCGACGTCCAGTTCGTTGAGGATTTTTATTGTGACGCTGCTAGCCGACCTGTACCAATTGTCGAGTCCTGTCAGGAGGACGATTGTCCGCCAAGGTAAGACCGTCTGGGAGTACCGTTTAGAAATACCATTTTTTCTTAGGATGATGATCCAGGAAACACAAAACTTTCTAGGGAACGTAAAAAGTAGTTTTATAAACAACTGACCGTGAAATGATATTCATGATCACAGCAGTTGCACCTATTAAACGTTGTTAGTCATCTTATAAAGAGATGGAATTCATTAACTCAAACGAATGGAAGAATACATCTTTTCTATTATAATAAACAAACTCTTATGAATTCACCTTCATACTAAATATATAACGCTGTCGGTTAGAGTGATACTACTTGTTGCTTGTTTAAATTGCTTTGTTTTCATGAGACATACTCTCTTAAACAAAGTGAATTTCCAATATGTTGCTAATTATATTGTTCATCTTATTCCGGTAGGTGGTTTCTGGCAGATTTGAACACTACTTGCAGCGCCACCTGCGGTGATGGCGTGCGAACCCGAGTGGTGGTTTGTCTGCTATTCGCAGTCGACGGGGTTCGGGTGGTGGACGATTCTTTCTGCGATGATTCGGAAAAACCGAGTGCCGTCGAACCTTGTACGGACTTACCCAATTGCCCCGGGACATGGGTGCTCAGCTCGTGGTCTGAAGTAATTTGTACACATTAATTTATTTTATAACATATTTTTTGCTACTTAAACTTAATGGAAGCGGAGGGACAAGAGGTGGTTTATTTCCAATTTTGTTCAAGTTTTCCACTTCCTTGAAAAGGGAATATATAGGAGAATAAAAATTACGTACATAAAAATGTATTGCCGATCAATGAATATCACACAAAAAACATCTATACAAATACGAGAGATGTACAAGAACTGAATAAAATAAGATAAGGGAAATGGAGTGGAAGAGTTTGCTTGGGCCTAATCTTCTCTACGGCTAACTCCAAATTATATTGGAACAAAAATAATAAATAAAGGATCAGCAGCATCACCAACAAGGACTAAATACATTATACATACTACTCATACAGAAGGAAGGGTGTATTTGTTGCTGACTACAACAGTTTCATGTTTATCCGAACTGTCCCATCTACAATCCCTGTAAAGTGGTGGCAGTCCAGATGTCCCTCTCCATGAGAGTAATAATAGGACAACACCTGCAATTTTCTGTTGCATATTGTCTATACCTTTATATTGCCGCCCTTATGATAATTTCTTATACTGTGTGTGTAATACTTTATATGATATTTATTTGTCTGCGATTCATTTTTTATCTATCCGCTTTTTTAAATATCATGTACATTCCGTTTTGGGGGAGGTGGAAATAAATAAACTAGAGAAGAAAAAAAAAAAAACTCGACAAAAAAAATGACCTTTGCCCTCCCCTCAAGTATCTTACCCGTGTACAAATAGTTTGACACTGTTGTGCAATGTAATTATTAACCATTATTGTAACTGATAATTATTTTTTTGTTGGATATTTTTTTTTTAGTTTGCTCATTTGAAAAATTGCACCAGTGACAAACGAATTTTCGAATAGACAATAAATACTAGTTTAATATTCAATTCTATAGGAAAAATCTATCTATCTATCTATCTATTCGAGTCAGTAACCGAACATGTGTAACCGGACTCCCGTCTCCGTCTCCGTCATAACATGAAGCTTATACTTAATCATTGAGGAATTCATTTGTTCCATGGCATTTTGAAGAAAGTACCTTTGACTAAGCATGCGCTGGTATATTTCATTCACGCAACAGTGTAAACCTTGCGCCAATCGGACGCGGCTGGCGCTATGCCGAACCGGGTCCGATTTCCTGACCGAACTGGACGACGATGAGTGCCCCGAGCCGAAGCCTCATACGTCGGAGCCGTGTGGATGTGTGACCACGACAGCGAAGCCGGGCGAAGCGTCATCTCATTCAATGGAAGATAACGTCACAGCTGCGACGACACAACCCGGGGGCGTCAGTGAACCGCCGGTTGTTCGTTCAGGTCCGTGATGCTTTTTAAATGTGTCAGTGTATACATTTTATATTATATCACTACTGTTACCTAATCTCGAGTACTTGTAGGAATATTTTCAACATTAATCGAAAACAAATTAAAGAGGACTTTGTCCTTCGCCCACCCCCATCTTTCCACCCTCCTTCTCTCTCTCTCTCTCCCCCCTCTCTATGACCCGATGATGAGGGGTTATCTGTTAAGCGCTTAGAGACGGTATTCCGTATTATTATTATTATTATTATTATTATTATCCATGGGTTTTAAAAAATTCTAATTCCTGGTCCTGACGGAAACAAAACAAAATCTGACGTCCTTCTGTTTTTCTTGTCGGCAAAAATTAATTATCTTTATTTTAAAAAAATCGTCACTTTCGTTGTTCTTTAGAAAATATCAGAAAATTGTATCAAAAATGAGTCTAGATGCCGTCAACTTCTTTCTGATGACTCATAGGAGACTTTTTCTGACATGAACTTCTTTACGAGTTACAAAAACAAAACCTTACAACAAACTAGACATCAATATCAAGTATTGAATTTAGTTTTTATTGAAAATATCAATATTTTGACTCTTTGTTTTTCTTTTTTTTCATTCAGACGACAATTTCTTGACACATGACCAGGGCACTATCGAGAGAATAGGGTCAACAGATGGCGCTCTTACAAGTATAGTTATCGTTGCACCGCTTGGTCACGTGGTCTTGGTCAATTTTAAACTCGTCTATGTAGATTGCTCATCAGGTCAGTAAAATTCATTAAAATTTTATGGATAAATGACAGTTAAATGACTTCCTTGTAAATACTTCCTTGTAATTACTTTATGGAAACGTTAACAATTAAACAACAGGGAAGAGCCTAAGTGCAATCTAAGACTGACATCACTCGTGTTGACAATGGGTTGCATTTTACATACTTTTTCCTTATACCCACTGCCTACATTCATACTTAAACTGACACGACTAGGTTTGTGTCATAAGAAATCACAACCCTTTTGTTTTGCGTTTCGATAACTTTCATGACTGTGTGTATTACTCGAAATAATTGCTTCTGAATTAGCAATATGGCGTCGACCCCCCCCCCCTTCCCTTTGAATTTATTATTAATTCAGCGTTGAATGTAACACAATCGGAAAACCTTTAAGAAGCACGAACATCGTTGAATAAAGTAATCATGCTTGCTTGCTATCACATATGTCACTGACTTTCAACACCATTTTGTACATACATTTTCAAGATAGCTATTATGCAAGGATTCCACAATTTAACAATCATTTCTATCAACTTCCTTTCACTTTCATTTTCTTTTTAAATCTTGCGGCTTATAGGTGATTCATTCCGTGTTAAAGATGAAGAAAATGTGTACAGTGCATGCAGCTCATTTACAAACTTCAACTGGACATCGACAAGTAACGTACTGCAATTCGATCTCACAACATTAGCAGACGACAGGGGCTACTCGTTATCGTATCGATTTATCCCAGTATCGGTATCAACATCTGGTAATTAGAATTGACTCGTTTTCCTTTCTTCATATATTAAATGATTTGAGAGTATGTTTTTTTTTAATGTATCTTCAATTTGTTGCGTTTGAAGAGAATGACATGAATTATAATTTCTTAGTCAAGACAATATCTGAAAAAGATATGACAACACATTCTCTGTGATATCTCTTTGATTTCTGTTTTCTCTTCCTCACATCTGGTAAGTAGAATTGACTCGTTTTACTTTCTTTACAGATTAACTGATTTGAGAGTATGTTTTTTGTATGTAGCTTCAATTTGTTTCGTTTGAAGAGGATGACATTAATTAGTCAAGACAATATATGAAATATATATGAGAACTTACTTGTATATCTCTTTGATTTCTGTCTTTCTCACCCTCATTCTCTCCCCCCCCTTCTCGCTCACTCTCTCTCTCTCTCTATATATAAATATATATATTTTATCCCCTTCTATCTCTGTCTCCCCCATTCCCCCCTCTCTCTCTCTCGCTCTCTCTCTCTTTCACATAATTATACACACTTTCTGACTATCTCTTCCTCTGCCCTTATTTTTAATTGTCCTCCATCTTTATTTCTCTAATATCTTATTTGGTATTTTAATTCCCTAGACTGTGACCAGGTGTTCCTGGATGAATCTGGGACCTTGACCAGTCCCAACTACCCTTCGCGCTACCCGGCCGACCAGCGGTGCGTCTATCACATCGTGGCCCCTCCCAACGTCCGAATCAATCTCTACTTCGACGTCTTTAACCTCCATGTGGAGGACGCACTGCTATGCTCGACAACCAGAGACCATATTTTGGTAAATACAGATTTTAAATGTTTAGATTGATTGGAACACGATCTCACAAACTTTCTCACAACGCAAGGGTAATTTCAATATCCTATTGTATACCAGTGAGAAATAATTATCTGATTACGTAATACATCATTCTAATATGTGGGCACTTATCAATGGAAGATGGACCGGCTATTGAAATTGCCTCAGATTGATTTTTGGCTCGTTCAGACATTTCGCCGAAAAACCGCGGCATTTAAAAATACAATTTATAATGACGTAAGGTGTAAATACGCTTTATATTTCTGTATCGTATAACAATAATTTTTTCGGCGGTTTTCCGTGCCATATCTGAACACGCCTCTACAGTAAGTCACGTACGTCTTCAAGTACACACACGGCTACAACAAAACGATGTTTGCTTCTTTCACAACACTTTGCACACACGCACACGTTAACACTGGACAGCTGTTCATAAAGCTTTGGGGGCACAACAAATTCAAGATTCGAGCAATAGCGCTCATTTTGCACTAAGGCCTCTTGCGCACGAGACAACATTTGCCTGACGTAGCCATGCTCAACGACTGACACTGTCTTTTACGCGCCATGTGAGGGGGACATCACACAAAAAGTGAATGCATAATGAACAGTACAAACAATGTCTTGAATTCTTGGCGAATGTATTCATTTTCTTCATTGGCGCTAAAAACAACACACTAAGTATTAGGAGTAATAGAGCGGGCTATCGAAGTGATTCTTCGTTTCATACTCGAAGTGCATGTATAGACCGCACGTAGTTACAGTTTGTGGCTTCAGCACAGATGTGCGCTCTAGCATTAAGAGCATTCTTCATACGGTACCCATGCACTTGCACCTGGGTCGAGAGTGACGATTATATGTGAAATAAAGGCAAACGTTATCACAAACGAATGGGCCATGATTTACATCGGCATTTTAGTGCATCATCAAGATCACTATCATGGCACAATAAAATTCAAGAAAATTCCTCCTGCTAGGTAACCATTTACTTCACCTGGGTTGAGAGTGAAAATTATATACAAAATGTAATGTCTAATGACGTCCGTATTGAGCAGGGCAACGAACTTTAAAAAGGTAAATGAATGAGCCACGGTGCTCTCAGCAGGTGTGCTACTTAATGATAGCGTCTGCTTCGAGCCAGAAGGGCGTTAACCCTGTGTTATAGGAAATATGAAGACAAAAAAAAAAAAAAAATGATTATGAAATTATTATTTCGTATAAACAACTATAGCGGTTTAGAACTGACAATCGTTTAGATATGACACCAGTCGTGGGTTGCCCATATCAGGGAGGGGACATGGGGGTCCTGCTACAACACACTCATTCAGAACATGCTCAACATTCTGAATTTGAACACATGGACACAGGTCAGAGTCTCTGATACCTCAGAGCTTCATGCTTGCTGCAAAGCGGCCTGCGTATGATCGTAGCCGGTTCAGCTTAACCCAGGGCTTCTTAGAGAGTGTGAGAGGACCCAGCTTTAACATATATGATTTTAGCCTCTCAGGGATAGTCGGTTCTGTAGCACCAGACATGAATTGAACTATGACTATAAAATGACAAATGAAAGTAAACGCCCTTCTTGCGCTTAGCAGACGTTGGTATCTTCGATAAAGGTTAATTATTACATTGCAAAACAGAAAATGCAAATACATCATGTCGTTCATCATTAGATAAGCAATGGATCTTACGACTCTATCTTTCTCCCTGTCTCCCCTCAATAGTTCCTTTCTATATGGCAACCCCCTCTCTCTCTCTCTCCCCCTTTTTCTCGTAATATCCCTTCTTTATCCGCTTATGCACCCACGCTCACCCCACATTTACCCCTCTCTCTTCCCCTCTCTCTCTCTCCTCCTGCCTCAACCAATTTTCCTTACCATGCATCCACTATAAAAAAAATCTCCATATTTCATCACCCAATTTAGTCTGCACGCTAGACAAAACACCATATTCCTACGATGGCTAGTCACGTACTAATCAGTGTGATGTGCGTGCATTACATTTCGTAGTGTACTTTATACCATATGTTGGATCTTGATTAGATTACATGAATGAAGAGTTTTGTCATACATTTTATATCATTCAATGTTAGGGGGCTTAGAGATAAGCTTAAACGATGTGAGATCTTCCTTTGGGTAATTGATTTAGAGCCGATAATTCGCAATGAATGGAATTTTAGAGGAGTTGCAATTTTGATTAAGGATAACTCATGTATTGAAGAAATAAGTATTCATTCTAAAAGAGAAGATTGAATATCAAATGTATCCTTTACATGTCAAAGTGAATGTTACCTCTTTATAAAAGTCTATGCTCCTACTAAACGATCAGAAAAGGATTTATTAAAAAAAAAATTATAAGTTGGATGAAAAGTTTTGTAAATCCAAGTGAGAAAATTATTCTTGTTGGTGATTGAAATTATGCCCAGAATAGAACTTTAGATACTCGAGGGATATTATATACATATGGTTCATATGACTATGTACACAAGTTCAAAAAGCAATTATACTTTTTGCAAGATATTTGGAGAAAAATGTATGCCACTTGTAGACAGTCTAAGTGGAGGCAGAGCTCACGTAAGTAAGTTATCCCCCCGATAAGAATATTGGTTGATCTCTCGTGAGCTGTGCCAATACGTTTACTTTACAGTCATCAGGCCATGTGTGAATTGTGATCATAAATTTGGAGAAAAATGTATCCACTTGTAGACAGTCTACGTGGAGGCAGAGCTCACGTAAGTAAGTTATCCCCCCGATAAGAATATTGGTTGATCTCTCGTGAGCTGTGCCAATACGTTTACTTTACAGTCATCAGGCCATTTGTGAATTGTGATCATAATGTTATCTCATTGAAGTTAACACTTATTAACGAGAAACGAGGAAGAGGTTATTGGAAATTCAACAGTGAATTACTGAAGGATGAGATATAGAGAAGAAATATTGAAGGTGTTATAAACAAAGTCAGAAGAGAATATGAAGAACTTGATAATCAAGGAAAATGGGAAATGTGCAAAACAAGAATAAAATAATACACAATCAAATATGCTCTAGAAAAAGGAAAGAAAATTGTATACAGTTAGAAAAAGAATATTTCACTTTGAGCAAAGTAACGAACTTTAAAAAGGCAAGTGAATGAGCCACGGTGGTCTCAGCAGGTGTGCTCCTACATGGTAGCGTCTGCTTCTAGCCAGAAAGGCTTTAACTCTGTGTTGTTGGAAATATGAAGACAAAACATATAATGATTATGAAATTACTATTTCGTATAACAACCATAGCGATTTAGAACTGACAATTGTTTAGATATGACACCAGTTGTGGGTTGCCCACATCAGTGAGGGGACATGAGGGTCCTGCTACAACACACTCATTAAGAAAATGCTCAACAGTCTTAGTTTGAACACGTGGACACATCAGAGTCTCTGAAACCTCAGAGCTTCATGTTTGCTGTAAAGCGGCCTGCGCATGATCGTAGGCGGTTCAGCTTAACCCATGGCTTCTTAGGAAGGGTGAGAGGACCCAGCTTTAACATATATGATTTTAGCCTCTCAGGGATAGTCGGTTCTGTAGCACCAGCTATAACTTTAGAATATGCCTTTACAGTGAAAAATGATAGTAAACGCCCTTCTTGCGCTTAGCAGACGTTGGTATCTTCGATAATTATTACATTGCAAAACAGAAAATGCAAATACATCATGTCGTTCATCATTAGATAAGCAATGGTTCATGAGACTCTATCTTTCTCCTATCTCCCCTCAATAGTTCCTCTCTATAGGGCAACCCCTCTCTCTCTCTCTCTCTCTCCCCTTCCCTCTGTCACTCTCTCTCCCTCTCTCTCTCTCTCTCCCTCTATCTCGCTCATAATATTCCTTCTTTATCCGCTTATGCTCCCACGCTCACCCCACATTCATCCCACTCTCTCTTCCTCTCTCTCTCCCTCACCCAGCCTTAACCAATTTTACCTTTCCATGCATCAACTAAACATTTTTTTTCTTCATAATTCATCACCCAATTTACGCTAGGAAAAACACCAGTTTCCTACAATGGCTAGTCACGTACTAATCAATATGATGTGCGTGTATTACATATCGTAGTGTATTTTGTTCCATATGTTGATCAAAATTTTAGTCAGATGGCGAGCCAGAGATCCCACTTTTTTGTTAATACTGGTCATGTAAATTCACTACGAAAGAATTGTCTTGAAGTTATTCCCAATTGTTGATAACTGTGCTGAAAATCACAATAAAAACACTTGACGCAAATACATTGGTTGTTGTGAACTTGTGACTTCACAATGGGGGAGCAGAATTCAGTGCAAAGATGTGGTAATATATATATATATATTTTTCACTTGAAAAAAAAATGAGGGGGGGGGGTTAACCCCCAAAACCCCCCGCTGCGTACGCGCCTGGTTGTGACTTCACAATGGGGGAGCAGAATTCAGTGCAAAGATGTGGTAATATTCCGAGTCCTGTCAAGTTTTCATCGAGAACAATCCTTTCCATAGGGCATTGTTACAATGACTTATTCTTTCAGACGGTTTTAAAGGATATTGAGAAAGCTCACAATTTTTTTTAAAAACCTTACCATGCACTATAGAATCCGATCTCTTCCTAAAACTCCTCTTTTTTCATTGCATTTTCTCTTTACATGCAGATCAAAGACCTAGATCAACGGTTCTACAGCAGTATCTACTGCGGTCAACGTGTTCCATTCGGTTACTTATCATCCGGAAACCGGCTTAGAATAAACTTCTTTTCAGATTCGGACTATTCGTCGTTCGGATTCTCGGCGACATACACTTTTGTTAACTGAAGAAGAAGAAAAAATCCTGTTATCAATATGAAATTTAAAAAAAATGTGAAATACACTTCCTATTTATTTTATATATGTAAAAGATGGCCTTCGGTAGTGGCTGGAGTTCCCAGAAACTTTATATATCGTGGGATTCTCATCTACTAAAAGTTCCATCGACTGAAGAAATCAATTGTAGTTAGTAAAAAAAGAAAACATGAAATATACCTAACGACTACTTGATCCGGTCTTCGGTAGTGGCTGGTGTTCTCAGAAACTTTATATATCGTGGGATTCTCATCTACTAAAAGTTTCATCGACTGAAGAAATCACTTGTAGTTAGTAAAAAAAGAAAACATGAAATATACCTAACGACTACTTGATCCAATAACTGAAAAAGAGAGAATAATCTGTACTTACGAAACTTGCATTTGAACCATCAAAATTTAGATAGGTCCTATGACAAATCAAAACAAATAATGCCACACACCCATGGCATAAAACTTATTTATGATTGTTTTGGATAGTATTTATCTGTAGTGTTAATATTTATTATTGTATTCGTCAGACGAAAAACAAACCTTTTTTGTTTGTTTTTTTAGTATAGTCATGGAACATGCAGGGCATGGTTAAACCGCACTTTTTATGTATTGTCCATTTGAACATGTACATAATGTTTTACATCACAGTATATATCTTTAAAAATATGTTTGTCTTTTTAATCCATTCATGAAAGTTAGCTCAACAAATCACTATTTTGTCCTTAGTTGCAGCATATATAACGTAAACATGCACACATGTTACGCATTTATTGAAAATGTCCTGTATCAGGCATTTTGTTATTGATATGTTATACCATTTTCTATCATAATTGACTTGGTGATAACGATATAAAACACAAGAATTATTCAGAGAGTTTGCCACGATGAATCGGATTTTGAAAAATCCATGAACTAATATTCAGGCAGTCGCATATCAAATTCGGGCAAAGGTCGTATACTGTTTTACAGCCCCGCCTCCCCCCTCTCGTCTACTGGCAATATTGTACCCGTACCCCTTCGAACAAATATATATATACATCTTTTGTATTGTCTGCTTAGAGTTAGAAGGTCGTAAAATCTATGCCAATTCAAATGATTAAATGCCCTCCTGAGTTTTTCGGTAGGCAATATTTTGATTGGAACGCACTTTATCTGTAACTAGCAGTCTCCATAATTCAGCTCCGATCATGGCAACGTCAATAACGACTTCGGGAATTTTACCGTGAAATCCCACGTTATCTAAAGTCCAAGCTTCGGACTACAACTGGTCTTTTTCTCACGGACTTGTCTTTTGAGGTGGGTTTTCCCCCTTTACATTTAATTATTACGAAATGACCTCTAACTGATTACACTACAATCAAATTAATCTGCTAATGACGTCAAAATATAGACATCTGGTCGTTTCCCATCATAGCATTCCTAGCCCTATAAGCCTCGAAATCCGGGTTATTTGGAAAAATGAGGTCGAGTTTTCCTTGAATTCTTAGCTTCCAATGCAAAATTATGACGAGACCCTGAGCAGTAATTGAACAATTTTGGGTTGAATAATGACACCGCGCTTTCGACTGCTTAGTCTAAAATCGCTTGTAATGCATACTTATAATTTAGAATGTAACTCGAACAAATTGTACGAATATCTATGAAATATAAATATTTGTTTTCGGATGTTGAAATATATTTTTAGCTGAAATTGTACTGTAAATAATAAGTTTAACATAAATGTTTGTATTTTGAAAAGACATTCAATATTATCGTAGAGGTATATACTTATGGAGGACCAAGCTCGATTCTCTGTAAGATTAATTGTGTATTCACATATAACGTAGTTTATATTGTGTTTATTTGTATACTCCAATACATGATAATTTAGAATGTAACACGAACAAATGTACGAATATCTATGAAATATAAATATCTTATTTCGGACGTTAATATATACTTTTTAGCTGAAATTGTACTGTAAATTTCAGTTCAAAATAAATAGTTGTATTTTGAAAAGACATTTCATTGTAGAGGTATTATGTTTATGGAGAACCAAGATGAATCGTGTATTGACACATGACGGCGGCTGGTGACGTGGTACAATTGTTCAATCACTCGACTCTCAATCCAAGGGATGAGGGTTCGAATCCCAACTCGGCATTAACATCCTTTGGCAGGACATTAATTCACATTTTTTCCACTCTCCACCTAGGTGTAAATGGGTACCAGGCAATTGCTGGGCTAATATCATAGTTGAAGCAAATTAGCAAAAGCGTAATGGATCCAGCCGCGAAATAAGAAAGATTTTTTATTCTTCATAATTACATGATTCCTGTTTCATTATTTGATAATTAATGACGAAAAGTATAATAATTTCTACGAGATGAAGTTGACACTTGGCATTATATAAATCAGTGGACAAATCCTACCCAATTAAACTTGGAGTGAAGAGAGTACGTTTTTTCTGTAGTAGTCCTGAGCTTGCTTTTCCTTCGCAATAAGGCATTCTAGGAGTTAATAAACACAAGAGAATGAGACTGTTATGATATCATGTGTTTGTGAATATTTAGACTCATTGTACTTTTAACAATACGTAACCTATTTAAGCAAATATTATTTTTGAAATGCATGAAACATTACTATTTTTTACATCATTCATTCCCAATTTCAGTTTTTGCTTTGTTCAGTGGATGTTATAAATTATATATAAATTGCATTTTCTCTTTATCTCCCATTTATTTCCACTGTATTCAAGATGAAATTTTAATAACAATAGCAATATCAATTACCAAAAAAAAAAAGGTTTAAAAAAGTATGAATTTTCCATTATTTCATGTAAACAGTGCGTATACAAAACAATATACCCAACTTTGGTAGCTCCTAAGTAAAACATTATGAACAATATGACTTTGAAATTGATTTCAAGATGAAGAGTAACCTATTTCCTGTCCAATGATACCCTATTCATAATATTTCTGCCACGGATAAATGAGCACCAAAAAGGTCCAGGTCTTTAAAGAGTGTTGTCAAAATCGCCTTGTTTATCTCGAATAGCGAATGAAAACTCAAAGGTTACTAAACTCAAATGCAAGAAAGAACACATATGATGACAAATATCAAAGAAATTGACAGCGGAATTTCATAAAAAAGATAACATCCCGAATAAACCTTATCCATTTTTGCATCACTCAAAGATAAGGTTACCTTAAACAAGGAGAGCGAATGAAGTCAAGATTGTAATCATCATAACAAAGAGAATATCATAAGTTGTGCTTGTAATGAGCATTTCCTTGAGTTTGAGTTGATATTAACACTTTTTTTCCAACTGCCTAATAGTCAATGAAATAAATTAGCAATTGTGTTTGGATTGACATAACACACACATATCGGCTTTTACCCGACATCCATTGCTTCAACCCAAACTTGGTACAAGAAGATTTTGACAATACTTTTTGTAAAGCCATCCTTGGCAGCGCAATCATGAAAATGATATCATTAGACAGGGTATTAGTTCTTCTTTACAATGAAATGTAATTCAAGGTACCATACGTTGTAATTCTTTAATCAGAAGCTACATAAGTTGGGTACACTTTTTCTTTATACGCACTGTACATAAAGTAAACTCAGACATAGGTAATAAAAGAAAGCATTAACAATATATTAATAATTTACCTCTTTTATCTCTTATTCGTGTCACCTCATTCTCAACATTGACCTTTCGAAAATATTATGAATTGCAACATTACCACCCGAAATGCTAATAATAATGTGAGAAAATCAGCTTCTGTTTCCATCCTCGGGCCGATAAGTCTGAACGGAATGAATGTTATCTGCTTCTGAATGTCAACAAAACGTTTGCAATCTATGGGCATAATCATAAAGTAATATAAAACGCATTTCAAGTATTTGCGTCATAGCTTTATTTTTATATCTTGATGTGAGAGGCAATTTAGTGCCTTAATTAGTTCCTCCCTTCTTCATTCAGCCATTTTCTTTGGAAACAGACGGGTGCCACGTTCAAGACGATCAACAGTATACTATACTATACCGAAAACAACAAAGTTTCTCCAATCAAATTGGAATCTGCCGCAAAGTCATTATTAAACAGTCAGGTTTATAGGTTCATACCCATTCCGGGGTCCTGCTTTAAGGATGGCCGATCTGAAAGGGTTCGTGTTATCCTTTCTTTTTTGTCTTCTTTTACAATGTGCTCCATCTCTGCAAGGTAAGAAATCATGTTATTTTGTCAATTGAAATATGGATTGATTGTTTGAATATGGCTGATGACGTTTCATGTATTACGCTTGCAATTTGTTTGTTAAAATATTAGTCCGTCACAATTTAAATATGCTTAGTAATCATCATCCAAGTTGTATGAATATTAATTTTGAACGTGAAAAATCAATATGACAGACTTGCATTTATTATTGTTGTACAATGTTTTACTACTGATTGTATTTTTCTTACTTATCCATTGATATCTTAAAGGTGACTTAATCTAGATTTAAATTCAAATTTAAAATCATATTCTGAATTCAAACTTAAACAAAAATTCATATATATTCAGATTCAAAACTCAACTTCAATTAAAATGCAAATTCAAATTTAAATTTTTAATTCAAATTCAAATTCAAATTCAAATTCGAATTCAAATTCAAAATCAAAGTCAAAGTCAAATTAAAACTCAAATTCAAATTCATACTAAAAAAAAGTTTTACCATTTCGGACATGAATTGAGAAAATGTATTTAAAAATAAATAAATATCACGTTCGCAAAACTTAAGGGGATTTCATTAGCATTGTCCATTACCTTTTGAAATATTCCAACTTTAAAATGCCTAATTGGGTAAACTGAACATGATATCAGTGGGGTACAGAAATAGTGTATTGAAATTGCCCTTTAGTTGATTTCTTGAAAGTCTTTGGGAATGTCTTAAATCCCCTCTTAACACAATTTCTTTCAAGATCTAGTGATTTTTAATAAATATCACTGATCCCCCTCAACCACCCCCCCCCCCTTCATTTTCACTTCATAACAGATTGCTCGCGTCCCAATCCCGGTTCCAACGTCATAATAAACCCGGATCAAGCGAGTTACACACCATGGACGTACGCAGCGTTCTCATGTCCTACCGGTTATTTAGCTTCAAATGGTGCTACCTATTCTTACTGTTACTCGGGATCACCCGACTACTGGTCTCCTGCGATGTCGCAGGTTATCTCCTGCACGATAGGTAAGACATGGCAATAAATTTGTTCTGTTACATTTGTTTTGTAAAGATTCCATGGCTTAGTACCGTGAATGTATTAGCGTAAGTTGATATTGATAACAATAAGAAGAACGATAATAGTAATTTGGTCTTGTTCACAGACGTCAGCGATATCAGTATTATATGCTCCTCTTGCGGACCCTGCTTTTATTATCACCACCAGCATTGCCGGGTTCCAGTTTAATACACAAATAGGGGCAAAAACATAATTGTGCAGAGGTGAATGGTGCAAGCAGGCGCAGATCCACGGGGAGGGCCGACCCCCGTGACCAAACAAAAAATTGTATAAAAAGACGGGCCCCCATCCCTGGCAAAAAAAAGGATACAAAAAAAAAAATGGTAACCACAAATTTACCTATTTCTATTTTTTTGGCCCACCCATTGAGCGAAAATAACGGTCTGCGCGATTTTCAAATTTCCGGGGGCAACAACAATTTTTTGTTTAGTGCTCATTACCCCCTCGTTGAGCGAAAATAACTGTCCGCGGAATTTTCAAATTTCCGCCCCCACCCCCTCCCCCCTATTGGAAAATCCTGGATCCGGCACTGGGTGCAAGGATGGATCAATACAGTATATGAAATTGCACTGAAACTTAGCACTGAGCAAAGATCGAACCCGGGTCCTCTCGTATGAGAGTCAAGAGCCTTCACCAGTATACCAGTGTTATTTTCTCACATTCCGCAGATCTGTGACGTAATTGTGGTTGCGTTCATTGTCAAAGTAAGATTATTTAGTTATTTGTACGAAATCCGGAAAAAAGAGAACTAAAGCTATAGAGCTATTCTCTCTCCTAGTCGTTATTAGGGGTAAAAATCAATGTTTTTATTTCAACAATTAACCTTAAAATTACATACTGACTTGGTACGACATTAACTGTATTTGTTATACCCAATAATTTCCATCCCTTTTATCTTCAAGAGCAATTTGCTGGTTTTCGTTTAAGCATTCAGGGAATTTCTTCCCACCGGGTAACCATTAACTACATCTGAGGGGAGTGTGGTAAATGTAGATCAATGGATTACCAAATGAGCTCAGTACTGCGGCCGGACTCGAACCGCGAACCATGTGATCCATAGTCCGGTGACGTATCTACGAGACCACAACTCATCTCCAAGGTGTCTAGAATTTGTTGAGGCCATGCAATTCAATATCCTCCTATGTCACTCAATGATGATCGCATTACAATATAATTTTTAAAATACATAGATGTGAAAGTCTGTTAAGGGATTATTTTTTGACAAGCCTTTTTGTGCTTCCTATGACCCCGCCACTTTTGTTTACAACAATAATTTGTCATCGATATTTGTGTGTATTGTTTTACAGTGGGAAATGAATGTTTTGATTCGATTTGATATGAACTGCTTCCTTCAATATTATTGGCATAAATTTGATAGATTTTAATATTTAACACGATGATTTTAATTTTGTTTAATTGTCTCCCCTCTTCCTCTTGCTCACACTATCTCCCCCCCTCTCTCTCTCTCTTTCTCTACCTGTCTTTCCCTCCCTTTATGTCCTTCCTCCTCTCTCTCTCTCTTTCTCTCCCACTCCTTCCTCCCAATCAATAGATACAAGTGTGACAACGCCTGAGACTGGTACCATAACAGGTATGTTACTCTACACATAGACTTTTGCTTGGGGGAACTTACTAGTATCAATAATATTGTTAATAATGATAATAATAACAACAACAACAATACTGTTATTACAAAGTTCTGCTACTACTGTTGCTGCTGCTGCTACTACTACTACTAATAATACGAAGAACAATAATTATGATGAGGATGATACTTATAATAATTATAATATGAATTATAATAATAATGATAATAATAATAATAATAATAATAATAATAATAATAATAATAATAATAATATTAATAACAATGATAATAATAATACAAATAATACTACTAATAAGGATAATAATAATAATAATAATAATAATAATAATAATAATAATAATAATAACACTAATGATAACTAGACTTGAGTTTGTTCACTTGACCAATTAGGTGATACGTATTCTAATTTACAAAATGAAGAACGTATTTTCACGATTTCATATATTTTTTTTAAATCCTGGCTCCCATTATGGTCTATCCATATGTCAATTTTCAACTCTGTAGCATATTGATCAGTATGGATCTATGGAAGATAGATTGAGACAATATGACCATTGAGTCATTGACCCTGTACAATAAACAATTACACCTTTGACCCGAATTGACATAATGAAAAATGCATTTTCACAATTTCATTTGATTTCATACGTGACATATTCATGATTCTTGCAAAGTTCTACAGAATTTGCGACATGATCCTAATATCTGATAAAAAACAAAAGGCACTTCATTTAAAGCCCATAGTCTCAGCTATAACATACCACAATTTGAGAGAAAATAGAGCAAATATAAGCGAGATACTGCTCAAAGAACACGTAGATTCATGATGTGAACGAAATTCACCTTCCATGGGCATAACACGCAAATTAAGAAAATCCTGATATGTCGCCTTTAATCGCAATTTTCACAATAATGACGTCATCAAAATTAAAATGGCGACAATTTGTCTTGTAGAGAATTGTCTCAGCTACAACATATTACAATTTTGGAGGATCAATCAATATTTACAGAGAAACACTTAATTTCCCATAAATATGCTGACGTCATAATACGCAAATTTGTATTTCGAGTTCCAAGGCCATTATGATGACGTCACGATGTACTTAATGGCCAAATGAGACATGAAATCATATCTCCGACTCATACTGTATCCAAATATGAACAAAATTTGGGGTCCCGGTGCATCCCAAAGAGCTATAATGGACGTTGTATAGGCATGTTTTTGCCCATATATGCTATGTATTACAAGAGCTCACGCGCACGGAAATTTATCTTGAACGGACGGTCATTCCGTTATTAATAGTCATTAATATATAAACATGGATCAAATTGTCGGAAAAGTATGGGAAATATCATGAAAGAAAACAAAAATGATGATTCTATGTTGTGTACGGCCATTACGAACGAAAACGCGCGCATACGCGTGTGCGCGATTTTTAGAAAAATGCTCAAAATGGCCTTAAACGTATGCACAATGAATTTAAGATGTTTTGGAGCAATTTAAAATTGTGCACGTATGCGCGCATTTATTGACCTGAAATTGACCGGACGGATATTCACCTTGATCATAATAAATATGAATGACAAATGAGTTTCCGTTATGAAGATATGATTATAGGTTGATTTTCACAAAATGGCGCCTGGATGACGCCACGAAGACCTTTAGTCACTGATCAGTCACGCAGCTCTAAGTTAGACTTGAATCTATTATCACGGCAAGTTTCATGACAATGGCTTTATCCATTCTTGAGTTATCTTGCGAACAAATTCGAGGAAGAATAAATAAATAATAAATAATAAATAAGAAAAATCATGAGGAAATCTAAAGGTGATACGTATAACTACGTACGTATCACCTTATAACATGGTCCTATATAGGTAGTGGGCCACATCAATGTTTTTACCATGTTTTAAATAAATGAATAAATTAATCCAAAAGGCACGGCCCTGTTATTCATAAATCTTCTGTGTCAGTTTTAACTGTACATGCTG
The DNA here is from genome assembly GCA_037976565.1 of Mesocentrotus franciscanus. NCBI lineage: Eukaryota > Metazoa > Echinodermata > Echinoidea > Camarodonta > Strongylocentrotidae > Mesocentrotus > Mesocentrotus franciscanus. The sequence continues at coordinate 8,654,201 of CP137679.1, forward strand.
TACAATAAACCTTTTCCATGTTTTTTTCTGTCATGTACAGCTGAGTCGATGGTATTTGTTGCTGACAATTCAAGAGGTGCAATATTCATGGCCGATTTTTCTAGCGATAGTCTCGACTCTTTAACCTTCGATGCTTTGCCCTTCGGTTCGGTCGTTCAACCGCTAGGCGTCGATTACGATCCCGATACTCGCATGGTGTACTGGACCGAAACGTCAGGATCCATACGACGCGCGAATATCGATGGCACTATGCAAAGCGTGATCGTTAATAGTAGTACTGCCGTCAGTGAGTATTCCTGAGCTAAGATTTTTCTTTCCTTTTTAAGATTTGCATTTCAATTTACAAATTCTAAAAAAAAAACTAAAAAAAAAACGGTTGTTCAAAAAACAAGACTTACAATATGCCGTTTTATGTGTTTCCTTGTTTTGATTTTGTTTTGTTTAGTTTGTTTGTTTGTTTATTTTATATTGTTGATTTTTCTTCTTTCCACTTTGACTTCCACTTCTCCTTTTTCTTTCCTTCTACTTTTCTTTTGTAATTTTCGACTTCTTTGCATTACCTTCTACTTCTTATTTTTCTTATTCTTGTTTTCATTTTGATGCTGATGATGTTCTTGCTTTTGGGGATCTTTTATAACTTCTTCTTTTTCTCTTTATTCTCTTACCTTTTCCTTCTTTTCCCACTTTATCTTCCCCTTATTGTCTTATTGGTGCTCTTTATCACTTCGACTTGATCCTTCCTCTCATCTGTATCACATCCATCGTCCTCTTCTTAATCTTTCTTCTTTTTTCTTCTCCTCCTTCTTCTCATTGTCATCCCTGAAGGTTTTTATGTCATTGTTTTCTTTCACAGGATCAGACAACCTAGCGTTGGATACGAGTCGCGGTAAAGTCTTTTGGACCGATGAAACCCTGGACCGAATCATGTCGGCTAATCTCGACGGATCCTCTCAGCAAATTCTCATCAATACCGACATATACAGTCCACGCGCAATCATAGTACACCAAGGAGAAGGGTAAATATTTTATAATCCCTCCTCTCTCTCTCTCGCTCACATACACACACACCCACCTGCACACACACATTCTCTTTCTGACACACACACACACACACACACACGTCTATCTTTATCTCTCCCAATCACTCTCTCTCTCTCTCTCTGTTTCTCTCTGTATCCTTTTGTTTCCATTTCTTTATTATCCCTCTCAATCTTTGACTTACTATCTCTCTCTCTCCTCTGCATCCATCAATTTTCCTAGTGTGATGTTCAAGTCATCGGTTTGGAGCTAGAAGGGCGTTAAGTTTGTGTTAATTTATTATTTAATGCCCTTCTGGCTTTACACAGGATGCTTTCTACATGAATTGTAAATGAAAAAATTCGGAAAAGGAAAGCCAGCTGGCTGATTTTTAAGTAACTTCATTGTGGCTCATCAAATTAGTCATAAAATCAATACCTTATACCGGGCTGTGCTGAGCTCTATTACCTTTAAGTATTTATTGACGCCATCTAAATTGTGCATATTCCAAAATGAAAAGTCAATGTGTCAAACGTTTGGGGTTTTTGGACACTTCCTATGCCTGCAATGATTAAACGTTGTACATGTACGGATTGATTTACACAAGAATGTTTCCATTTTTCATTCATTCCCCTTTTGTGTTACCCTTTTCAACTTTCTTTATTTTCTCAACAAATTTCCACGGAGATGTAAATGGCATCAGCTGGTGTTGTGATTTAGTAGTTTAATTCACTTGTATATCAATCAATAGTTGAGGGTTCGAATTATAACCCTGCAACTAATGACCTCTGGTGAGTCATAAATCCACATTTGCCACTCTCGGGTGTAAATGGGTACCTGGTAATTGCTGTGGTAATAACAATCGCCGGGCCCTCCGGAAGAACAGCATTGAAGCTGATTAGGCTTCCCTTGTTAAACAAAAGTAGTAGTAGTATTATTAGTAGTAGTAGTAGTTGTTGTAGTAGTAGCAGTAGTAGTAGTAGTGGTAATATTAACCTATTAGTAGAAGTAGTGGTAGTAGTATTAGTAGTTGTAGCAGTAGTAGTAGCATTAGTAGTAGTAGAAGTAGTATTTGTTCTTGATGCTGTCGTCGTCGTCGTAGTAGTAATAGTAGTATTAGTAGTAGTAGTAGTATCATTAGTTTTTATTACTATCATTATTATTCTCCACCCTCATACAGAGTGATGTTTTGGACAGACTGGAATGCCCCAAGTCGAATCGAGAGGGCCAATCTTGATGGCAGTGACAGATACGTCATTGTCAACTCTAGCCTCCTATATCCCAATGGGTTGGCATTTGATGCTGACGGTAAGAATTAATTGGAACCTCTAATAATTAAAAAACAAACTAACAGGATAATTTCTTAATTTATTGAAAAAAATATGAGTCATAAAAATCATTCAAAATATTATAATACACTCCCAAATTCTGTTCTAGGACAATAACATTGCCCCTGAGAAAATCACCTCGGGCAATAAGCAGCGGGATAAACATACCCCGGGCAATTACCCCCTAGGACAATTACACCCCGAACAGTCACCCCAGGACAATTAACCTCTCGGACAATTGCCCTCTTAGGACAAGAACCCCTAGGACAATTACCCCTGGGACAATTACCCCTGCACATTCCCCCGGATTGATGACTTCACATAGTCAAAATTACAGTTGACCTTGGTGATAAATAATTACCCCTATTGACTGACGTATGATATACTACCTGTCTCTTGTTGCTACCATTACGATTGTACCTATTCTCATCATTCAAAATACATATTATTATGATGATTTCCACAACTATCATATATATTTTTTCAACGTTCACGCACGCGCACAAACACACACACACACACACACACACACAGATACATACAAAGTCACACAAACATACAATAAACTATAAATGAAATTTATGAACTGTAATTTTCTTCATAAAAATATACGCGGTTTGTATACTTAGTATTCAAACCGCATACATTTTTTCATGTTTTTCATTTTTACATGTACTTACATCAATAACAAAATTCTTTCATTGTGTGTTTCTGTGAAGAAGAAGAAAAAAACTTCATTTCACCATGGCGCAACATTTTAGTAATTAAACAGATGCGCTCATTCACATCCATTAATACACAAGCAAATGAGTCCTGAGGGGTTAATTATCCTAGGGTGTAATCGTCCTCAGGGGTAATTGTCCTAGGGGGTCATTTTCCGAGGGGTAACTGTCCTCGGGGGTTGTTGTCTGTTTTTTGGTCTTACTTTCAACAAATGTTTCAAAACATGTTGGAAGTTATCATATTTTAAGTAAGTTATGACACTTTTCCAAAATGATGATCAAATAATTTTCTTGAAATATCTATTGTAAATCTTTCAAGCTAATAAGAATTTTGTTTTTCAGTATTGATTCAGAACACATCCGTTATCCACCCTATACTGCTGGATATCCCACTCAGAGTAAACAACGTATTAATGATTATGAATTCAATTAATGTGTAAAGTATAACTTATTAACCATAAGAGCGTCGTTTCACGAAACCGTCGTGCAAGATCGCAGACATCCCATTGAAACGCGTGTATTGAGATTGAGACACGTTTCAATAAGATGTCGGTGAACATGTACTTACGACGGCTTCGTGAATCAATGCCTAGGTTCACGTGTCTACTGGTGCGACGCTGGAACCGATAAAATCGAGTCCGTCGACCTCTGGGGCAACGACAGAATGGTTCATCTGGCGACATCGTCGATTCACCCTTACGACCTAGCAGTCGTCGACGACACTATACTATGGACGGATTGGATTTATGATGCAATCGGTGTAACTTCAACACGCAATGGCAGCGGTTACAGTTTCTACTACCACAGCACTTTCCAAAATCCACAAGGCATACATGTGTATCGAGGTTTGTATCTGATTCGCATTTCGAATACACTTTCATGAGATTGGCGGATACAGGGGAGGGGCATTGGGGGAATCTTAAGAACACATTGACCCATACTCTATTTAAAATTAAAATCCGCTTTTGTTCAAAATATGGTACATTAACTATAATGAAGTTAATCCAGGGTCTACCTTTTCCTTCGTTAAACGTGCTACTAGACCCGGGGTCGGGTTTAACTAAATTAGTAAAGGGTGGAACGTTGATTGCAAACAGAAAATGCGTTCCCCTAATTGTGTTCCAGCAATAAAATATATTCTCCACAGGTGGCACCTCGGAATATTTTTCTTCTTTAATTCATTAACCCATTATTTTTCTTTCGCTTTTCTTTATTTGTTATTTTTTATTGTCACAAAAAGGAAAAAGCACCCAGAAATTGGTTTACCCCATTTGTTCAATTTCGCTTTTAAAGTCGGTTTTGTGGGATTAAAAAAAAGGTTATTGCCAAAAACTTATATTATTTCTAACCGATTTAGGATTTGGTCATGTATGGAATAATCAAAGTACTTTTTCTAAAAGATGTCTTTTTAGAGTAATATTAAAACAAAAATGGAAGAACAATATATTAAGTTATGGAACGATACACTTAAGTGTGTATAAGTCTCGCACACAGCAAACTGGAAGTCCCATCAAGAAATACCCCCGAGTTAGTCGGAGAGTCTTCGGATGAGGATAATGTGCGATGATGAATTTTCTTTATGGGCAATTGGAGAAGGGAGCAGTGCGTCGCATTAAATATGTGGGATGTAAAAGTGAAGGCCACGTTCGGGATTGATAACAACAGGGACTTTTAGATTTGCACGTCGACGAGTGGACTGCAACGTGTGCCATTCTTTCAAGGCACTGGCCCGTGCCCGGCAGTGCCTTAAAAGGACGTCACATTACCTTAAAAGGATGTCACCGTGGCAGTCCACGTTCTCGTCGTGTACAATCTAAAAGTCCCTAACATCTCTTATTGGGTAAATACCCGAAGTTTGTCAGGTTCCGCAAGAGAACGTATGCTTACGTGTCCCCAATCGGGAGTTTCCTAACTAGAATCAACATTTAACAATCTCCACCCAGGTGAAGTAAATGGGTATCCGGTAGGAAGAAATTTCTAGAATGACTAAGCGTCTTATCATGGTAGCTCGGTTAAAGCCAGGGTAATAATATGACACAGGACCCTTCGTAATAAACCGTAAGACATTTTCCTTGGAAGTTAATTGATGGATAGCCTCATAAATAAGTCTCTCTTGAATTTGGATAGGAATTCCACCGTGAAAGCTTTCATAATTATTTTTCTCAAATATTTGAAAAAAATCTGTTCTCAAAGTTATTGATTAAACTAGTATTTGACTGCTACATTGTCTTAAGCCTTAACCCGCGATGAACGTGGTTTAAAATGAAAGGCCTACTTTATTAAGTATATATCAGAAGTTTAAATAGGAAATGCCTTTTGCTTCATCGTGTTTCATTTTTTCCCTGTCATCATACTTTGCAGAAGAAATGCCAACAACGACGGAAGTTTACAACCCTACTACTGACCGAGCTGAACCGGGTGAGTAATAACAACGTAGTGGGGGCACTGTGGTACATTGGTGAAGGCACTTGACTCTCATACGAGAGTTCCCGCGTTCGATCGTTAGGGACTTTTAGATTTGCACGACGAGAACGTGGACGCTAGCTGTAACATCCTTTAAGGCAATGTGACGTCCTTTTAAGGCAAGTTGTCAGTGCCCGGCATTGCCTTAAAAGGACGTCACATTGCCTTAAAAGGATGTCACGTAGCAGTCCACGTTCTCGTCGTGCAAATCTAAAAGTCCCTTTTGTTCAGTGGTTACATCCTCAGACAAAGCGTTTTGCCTTCATATTTCCCTCTCGATCCAGGTGTATTTAAGGGATACCTACCACTGCTGGGGTAAATCGGGTAATACTAATTACAGGGTCTGCATGAAGAGAGGTATTGGGGACTTTTAGATTTGCACGTCGACATAGTGGACTGCTACGTGATGACGTCATTTTAAGGCACTGCGCATGCGTCACGTCGTATTGTCGTCGACACTAGGGACTTTTAGATTTGCACGTCGACGTAGTGGACTGCCACGTGTGCCATTCTTTCAAGGCACTGGCCCGTGCCCGGCAGTGCCTTAAAAGGACCTCGCATTACCTTAAATGTCACCGTGGCAGTCCACGTTCTCGTCGTGTAAAATCTAAAAGTCCCTTATCAGAATCAAGAACGCGTCAACCTTGATTTTCCCGTCGTCCTGAATCTAGAATGCCGTGCACTTGTTTTCACATATGTGACGTCATCTCAAGCCTCAAGATGAATAACGAAAAAGTCAGAGATATAATTTTGTCTTTGAGCTGTTTTGAGCAACAACAGTTTTCACGAAACTGGGGTACAAGTTTTGTGGTACCCTTCTCTCTATTCTCATTGAAACTTTTTTGTCTTGAATTGTGAAAGTTGATTGGTATCTTATAACATCCGTATAAAGGTTTATAGCTAGTGGCAGTGGCAGTGTGCATGAGCTTCGCCTTCGCACTGCCCAGTCGGCCGGTGACGTGAAGGTATGCCGGGTCCTCGCGGTCTAGCCTATTTTTGCATTTGGGGGCGCGCGGAATCTCCTTTGAAATTTGGCGCGCCGTTCATGACTTTCATCACTTACGCTTAAAGTACAAGTCCACTCCACTGAAAAGTTGAGCTGATTAGATAGACAAAAATCTAAAAAGCCCAAATATAACTTGGTTTTGGAAAATGGTGCTCAGATTTATTTTTAATAATTTTTTTTAATGAGCAAAAAACAAGTTAATGATCGAGTCGGTTGTGACGTAGGGTCCTCACAACACAGATTCGTAATATAATCAAATTTAATGCATACGTCTTTGTGAAGTGCCTCGATACAAACTATTTCATTCACCTGATAAGAATAATGAAACACTATTATTCTTATCAGGTGAATGAAATAGTTTGTATAGAGGCACTTCACAAAGACGTATGCATTAAATTTGGTTACATTACGAAAATAGCCTATTGTCAGAATGTATACCGCTGGCACTTTCGTTGTGAGGAGCATACGTCACATCCGTACAGCAATATAAATGTTTTGCTCGAAATACCCGAAACAAAAATCGCTCTTAAAAATCACCTGATTGAAGTACGCCCGTGATATTTGGCAGTTTTAACCTTTGATTTATTTACAACATGTTATAATTTTTGAAAATCGGAGTGGACTTGGGCTTTAATTCCTGTCGCCGTATATCGTCGAGTGAAATCTAAAAGATTATCTGTAGTCGACAGGGGCAGTTGACTACGTTGACACGCATGATCAGTGGACGTTCGCACCGTTCTCGTCCACTCAATCTAAAAGTCCCTATTGTATCTGATATAATACCCTTGGTAAATAGGACCAAATCATTATTGCTATCGTTATCATTAACATTATCATTATTATAATCGTTATCATCGTTATTATTAGTGTTGTTGTTGGTATCATCACATTAGGCGCTATTTTGATACCTTTCTAACAATTAATGTACTCTTTTAATCAAGCTACGATAAGGTTAAAGACATTTAGCTTCATGTTATACTCCGTTCTAGCTCAACTAAAGACTGAAATGAAATCGAACTTAATATTGAAGTGGATGATACTAAGTTAACATTTTGAATTACGGGACATCTATTTCTCGTGTTTCGTTGAAAATTATAAGTCTCCTTCTAAAATTATAAATAAATTAAAATGTATGATGAACTTTTCAACTTTCGGATGAAAAAAAAAATGAATTAAGAAGAATCCCTGAAAATTCCTGACGTATTTTGAAGTCGTTTTCATCCCATACGGTAGCAATACCATGAAAGCAATACATATATGTTTTCTCTGTCTTTTTTGCACGAAAATAAATCCTTTGGTCTCAGATGGCTCTTTTTTCCACAAAGAAGAGATTCAGCTTTATGTGATACTTCGTTCTAGCTCAACCGAAGATTGAAATGAAGTAAAACCGATTCGAACTGAATGATACGAATTTCCTTTGCTCCGAATCGATTGAAGTGCAGTACATCTATCTGTGGAATTTGTCTGAATATTAGAAGTCTTCTTCTGAAATTAGAGAATTTTTGATGTTTTTTGTTTGTTTGTTTGTTTGTTTGTTTTTTTTTTGGGGGTCTTCTTTTTTCTCTCTCTTCTCTACATTTCTTTTCTTCTTTGAATGATGAACCTTCACAATTTTGAAAACTAACATACTAACACTATTATACTTTTTCGGATTATCAATTTTCGGCTTTATAAATTCAGAATTAACAAGCATCCCTGAAAATTCCTGACATACTTTGATTTCCTTTTAGAACCAACTAATCAAGATAACTGGACACCTCGACCAACTTGGTGGTGGTGGAATACTGATCGTAAGTCTGTCTCTGTTTTGTCATTACTTCATACCTTACGGTCGCCATACAATGAAAGCAAATACAAATATGTCTTCTCTGCCTTCTTTTGCACCAATACTCAATCCTTTGGTCTCAGATGACTCTTTTTTTCCCAAAGAAGAGGTTCAGCTTTATGTGAAACTTCGTTCTAGCTCAACCAAAGATTGAAATGAAGTAAAACTAAATTGAACTGATAGATATTACTTTAAATTGTGCCGAATTGATTTGAAGTGCAACACATTTATTTTTGGAACTTGTTTGAATATCACAAGTCTTCTGCTGAAGTTATGGAATTATAGTTATTTTTGTTGTTGTTGTTTTGGGGTATTTTTTCTTCTTCTTTTTGTTCTCTCTCTTCTCTTCGTTACCTTTCGTTTTAAATGATGAACCTTCATAATTCTGAATACTATTAAATTGTTTGAGACCAATATTTTTCGGATAAAAAGAAAAATCCAGATTACCAAGCATCACTAAAAATTCCTGACGTATTTTTATTTCGTTTTAGAACCAACTACTGAAGATAACAGGACACCTCAACCAACTTGGTGGTGGTGGAATACTGATCGTAAGTCTGTCTCTGTTTTGTCATTACTTCATCCCATAAGGTCACAATACCATGAAAGCAAATACAAATATGTTTTTTCTGTCTTCTTTAGCACCAATACTCAATCCTTTGGGTTCAGATGACTCTTTTTTTCCCCAAAGAAGAAATTCAGCTTTATGTTATACATATTACTTCGTTTTAGCTCAACCAAAGATTGAAATGAAGTATAACTGAATTTATCTGACAGATATGAATTTAATTAACGCCGAATTGATTTGAAGTGCAACTCATCTATTTCTGGAACTTATTTTAATATCAGAAGTCTTCTCCTGAAGTTATAAAAATGTAGGGTTTCTTTTATTTGTTTACTTTCATTTGTGTGAGATTGACCTTCAAAATTCCGAAAACTATTAAATTGTTTGAGACTTTCATTTTACGGATTTAAAAATAAATCAAAATTAACAAGCATCACTGAAAATTCCTGAGGTATTTTTATTTCGTTTTAGAACCAACTACTGAAGATAACAGGACACCTCAACCAACTTGGTGGTGGTGGAATACTAATCGTAAGTCTGACTCTGTTTTGTCATTACTTCACCCCATACGGTCGCAATACCATGAAAGCAATACAAATATGTATTCTCTGCCTTCTTGTGCACAAATACTCAATCCTTTGGTCTAAGATCACTTCTTTTTTTTCCCCCAAAAAGAGATTCAGCTTCATCTTATAATTTGTTCTAGCTAACCCAAAGATTGAAATTAAGTACAACTGAATTGAACTCACAAAAGCATTTTAAATTCTGCCGAATTGAATTGAAGTGCAACACATCTATTTCTGAAACTCATTTTTATTTTTATATCAGAAGTCTTCTCCTAAAGTTATATAGAATTATAGTTGTCTTTTTTCCCCTTCATTTTTTTTTTTTTGGGGGGTTCTTCTTCTTCCTTTTTTGTTTCCACTCTTCTCTTCGTTTGTTTTCTTTTTTGGATGGTGAACCTTCAGAATTCTGAACACTATTAAATTGTTTTGGATCATCATTTTGTGGATTTAAAAACTCAGAATTAAGAAGCATACCTGAACATTCCTGACGTATTCTGATTTCGTTTTAGAACCAATTACTGAAGATAACTGGACACCTCGACCAACTTGGTGGTGGTGGAACACTAATCGTAAGTCTGTCTCTGTTTTTTCATACGGTCGCAACATATTCAAGGAATAAATTCCTTTACCAATTACCCGTTTACTACACCTGGGTAGAGAGTGGAAATGTCGATTAATGTCTTGCCAAAGGACAATATAGCCGCAGCGGGACTCGATTCATTTACTGTATTGCTCATGACGTGGAATATTTGAAATAAAAAGTCATATACGTAATATTTAAACATTGAATATATACGTATACAATATATGAAAATAGAAAACTAGAGAGGAAAACTACAATGAGAACACACAATTGTTCCATTTGTTTTGTCCGCAAACCGACAAATGTAATTAGTAACCTTGATTTAAATATAAACTTTCATGCCAAAATACATGTGATTTTTTTATTTTTTCAGAAGTTTTTCAGGAAATTGAAATTATGTGTTCTAGGCGTTACGGAATGACAACTTTGTAGAGAACAAATTTCCAAGGTTTAATACTGAAACATACTAAATTATGGACAATAGAAATTAATGATAATATTGGTACCTATATCGTTTAAACTTCGTGTATCACTTGTATTTCAGCAAACAGGTCATATTAGTATTACCTTTTGTCTTCTTTTAAGGTCTGTCATGATTGGTATCAAATTTTGATTTTGAAATCATGTGATAGAGAAATTTAATTGTAAAATAACAAATACGTGTTTAATACATTTTTAATTATTGCATTTCAGAACCAACCCCCGATGGCCCTGATCCTACAACAACGGGGTGGTGGGACACAACAGGATACATGCCTATTGAAGGAGGTACATATGTCTTGTAAATTATTCATGATTAGATCCATCTCAATATGGAAGGGGGTAAATGTGTTTAGTCGTAACTAACACTCGCTCAACACGTTGAGAACAAGTGGCTCTGAAAAAGAGTGATTTTAAACCAGCTGCTCTTTTTAGGTATTTTTAATCTATATATTTATGGTAAATGTGCTTATCATAAAGGTGTTTACTCACACTGTAACATGTACTACTGGTTTAAATAGGTGCTGACTGACACCTTACAGAAGCCGCTGGTGTAACAAGCTCTGGAACGTTTTAATGGTATGAACGTCCCCCCTCCACAATGGTTGTACGTCCCATATGTCCTATCTCGCTTTCCTCTTAAATCCCATCGGTCCTACCTCCACTTCAAGGACCATTCGTGCCAGTGGTCCTATGTCCCACTGGTCCTACGCCCCATTACAGGACCAACCTTCCCGATGGTCCGAACTCACAAAGGTCCTATGTCACACCGCTCCTACGTCCAATTTATGGACCAATCGTCACAATGGTCCAACCTCCCTCTGGTCATATGTCCCATTGGCTCTATGTCACATTGGTCCTTTATCTCATTGCTCCTACACCTCATCAGTCCTAGGCTCATTTGCTCCCATGTTCCATTGATCCCACGTCTCATTGATCCTACGTTCCATTGGTCCAGCGTCTTAGAGGCTTTGTCATATTTTTCTTTCGACCAAGTAGAATTCAGTGCCGATCTTTTTACATAAACAGTGACTCAAAGTATAGGCTATCGTTCTAAAGCATGAGGTGCTTTAGGCCTAGTACTGAAATCAATGTGTACAATTCCTACAAAAAGAATTCCGGATAGTACCTTGCCAATTACCGTAATCGGTAGTCTTGTAAAACAGTCGATAGGGTGAAATATAATCTTTTGTCATAATTAATAATTTGACTTTCTTACAGAAGAAAATGTGACGCTGTATTTTGGGGTTACCCAGACAATCTCGTCTCCAAACTATCCTTCATATTACACAAACAACGTCCGCTATAATTGGTATATCACGGCTCCTTCAGGCTACGATGTTCTTGTTCAGTTTCTGGATTTCGACCTTGAAAGCAACTGGGATTATCTTAGAATCGGGATTGGAGAATCGCCATCGTCTCCTGGAAGTGTTCAGCTGGCTATGTTGACAGGATCTTCCCTACCATCAGACATGAGGTCCGTATGAAGTGATGAAAACTTATGTACTCTCTATAAGTCGTATGTCATATAAGATATAAGTCATATATCATGTATGATATCTGCTTTCACTGTTTATATTCATTCTGCCTTTTAGAGATACATTGACTCGTCTACAGTACAGCTCCTTGCTTATAGTTGTATCAATAATTTTAGACACTTTTTAATAAATTGTATAATGAATTATATGTGAGCTTAATGTTTGGGAAGGCAGAGTTAGTTTCGCTGTGATAAGATGCGCATAAAATGTTAATAGTTAAATTAAAAAAAAAAAAAAAAGTTTCCCTTCCTAGGAAAAAATGCTCAAAAGAGCCTGGTGATAATAAACCTACAGTGACGTTAGGTTAGAATGTTTATTCTCCTGACCATTTACCGACCTTTCAGACTTAAAGGTTATTCCAAGGTTACTCAAGCATTCATGCTAATGATAATTGGCCTTTACATTTATCTTAATTCGTTGAATTATCTCCATACTTTCAAGTTTTTTTTATAAATTATTTCTATGTATTTTTTTTCGTATTTCAGTTGTCACATTTTATTTAAATTAACTACATTATATATTGTTATTGTTGTTCGAATATTTTGCATTTAATTTTTTAATAAATGCACAAACATGTGCTTTAAAAAATATATAAAAATAAGAAATGAATTTGCAAGAAAATACCAAGTATAAAAAATAAACAATATATATATATATATATATATAAGAAATCACTTATCAATAATTACTCTCCTATTTATTACCCTTAAAATTAATTTCTCATAAAGATTCTTGACGTGTTGGCTCTTTTAGATTAGACTCCTCCAAAAGTTGGATGCGGTTCACCACTGATTCTTCAGTCACTGAAAGAGGATTTCAGCTCCAACTGAGTCTTATCAATTCAACTACAGGTCTGAATAAAATATACATTACGTGTACCGTTGGAAAACAAAAATATAGGTCGTACCACGATGACAATATTAACGAGACAACATAGACCCACTGAAGAAAAAAAAAAGTTTGGAACTCAAGTTTGGTTTATGATATCTCTCATGTTGATATCTAGTGTTCATTTGCATGCTCATATTTGACATTCTTCGAAAACATTATTGCGCTTAGTCGAATTTCACTTTACACTTATTTCCTTATTCAGATCTGTTGATAAAAAATCCAAAAAACAATCGGCCGTTATAGAAAATCAACAGGTTTTAAAATAATTTTAAACATAAGGATAATGATCAAACGTTCGAAAGATATTTTCAATTGAAGTCGAGTTTCTGGTAAATTATAACAATTCAAATAATTTGGTCTAAAAATTATTATCATGATAATAGTAAAGCATACAAGTCAATTACAACGTAATGAATAGGTTTAAAAGTTTCATCGTTCATTGCATAGAGTATAGTGGATAGTCTACATTAAAGCAAGGCTAGTTGTGGATAGGCCCGGTGAATAAATAATTCACAGACAGGAAGAGAAAGAAAAAATATTAGAAGTGAGGGAGAAGAAAAAAGGAAAGGGGAAGGAAACTTTGGAAAGGGACGGACGAAAAGAGGGAAATTGATAACATTACAAGACAAAACAAACATAGTCAAATGAACGGGGACACAATAATACTATACAAAACAAGAAAATGATCGACGAAATAGTTCTAGGGGATCTGCAGGTGATATTTTAATGGTAAGTTTGTGACACTGCGTCACGGCATAGTGATGCGGCAATAAATAAATAGACCGTTACGTAATTATAAGCCAAAAAAGGTCATCACAAGCGTATCGACTGTATTGATATCTAAATGAGTTGTGCCTACAAGAATTTATTTAATTATTTAATTTTACAAATTGTACATAGAGCATCTTATGGAAGTAATATAAAATGGATATATTATCTTTTATAACTGAATGTATTTTCAATGGCCTGACTTCTAAAAGTGTATTCTTTTTTACTTTCTTTTTTCCCACTGGAAAAAGGTACCTGTCTAGAAATTTGGTGCATATAGCTGCTAGCTAATAGTAAACACATGAATAGATAAAGAATAAGTGAATAAATATATAAATCACGATGACAAATTAATGTAGCATGTTTAAAACAAAACGCGCAATGAACATTCAATTTCCGTCTCTATTATAGCGATGTAATCATGCCAAAAAACAGTAAACAATTAATGAGAAAAAAAATTAATTATAGAAATTTCAGTCACAAGCCTCGAAATGCTATCTTTCACAAAATAAAAATCCACAACATTGCGGTGAAATGAATGAGTGCGCAGACATGTGATCCTTTGTTCTTCAATGTCAAAATGACACGGCCGCATTTTATTGCGAAAATGAAATTGTGCTTGCTCGATTGTAAAAGAGATTTTCGCAAACTTACTCTGCAGAATATATTAGCATTAATGTGAGATCAAGCATGAGAGAAATATGTTAGAAAATTCTTCTTAATTTTTAATGAAATGTTAGGTGCACATACATAAGGGCTCCCATTCATTACATATTTTTCTCTTAATCACAATTTAGAACTAGTCACTGATGATCCCTGGGTGCCTTCAACAACATGGTGGTGGAATAATGATCGTAAGTTTTTCTTGTTTTTGTTTTTGTTTTATAGGGTGTTTTCTATATTTGTTGAGTGCAAAGAGTTTCATCATAACAGTTTTAACAATCTTTGCTAATATTCGACGCCAGGCTAAAGGCTCAAGCACACTCGATTGTCAAACGAGAGTAATACGAACATTCTTTTTAATTCAAGAGATATTTTAGGTGCACAGAAAGACCTTCCGACATTTGGACAATGGACCACGAGACCGACAACCCACGGGACCAACAATTATAGTCCTTCTACCAGGCCTTGTGGACCCTTCGGAATTTGTTACTTTTCTATATTTTCTTATGTAGTTTCTTTGTCGGTCTCGTGGGCCTTCGGTCTACTGGGATGGCCTCTGCTAAACTACTTCCTTCCGTAGATGCATGAAATTTCTTTAAACGAGAGATTATCGTTTTAAATGAATGGGATTTCAAGATGGTCCCTAGTAATATTTCAATCCTAACTTTAAACCTTTATATCTTAGGACCTCGTTTATATCCTGCTAGGGGAGCACACCAGATGGACCTTCTGTAAAATAATCATTCTATAAAAAAAAATTAAATACAAATTCGTCGATATCATTTTCAAGGTTGAGATATCCAACCATTTTGAAATCCTTTATACATGTATGTCAATCTATGATTTAATTACGGGCTTTATCATGCTGTGTAAGAGCAGATACCACTGAATATAATGCCTTGTGAATATATTTCAGCAACTACAACCGAAAGTACTACTACAGGGTGGTGGTGGTGGAGGACGACAACAAGTTACCCAGGTATGTAAATAAACTATTGCCCATAAAGTAAGAATTATCTTTTTAAATCTCTGTTCATAAAATGATTGTAACACTATGACTTATTTTCATAGATAAAGTTCATACCTTTTGAGAAATTTATTGATCGATCTCTTCCAAACATATTAGAATGAAAACCAAACGACATATTCTGTTTTAAGCAACATTGGATATGGCGGCCTAAAACAATACTGTCTTGTTTCACATTTTCCACCTTGGTAATTAAAACAAAAACACATATTCGAGGAGATTTAACTCATAAATATGTCTTATAGTGAACTTTTAAGTGTCACTCAGTCACTGATGTCAATTAATATAGATTATGTCCAGCTGTAATGTTCCGTGCTCCCTATAGCTCAGCTAAGTCGGATAACTCTGTGTCGAGCAGTTAGGCATGGACAGGCGCGCCGGAAGCAGTTTGGGATTGGGAAGGGGGGAGGGGGGAGGAGGGCAAACATTCCAGGGGGCTAACCTTTCAGGGGCAGTGGCGTAATGAGCAAAAAGGTCAAGGGGCGGAGCCCCCGGAAACTCTGGGGTTTTAGGCAGTAAATTACGGTCAGATAAGCATATTTAGATACCTTATTTGTGACACTGGCAGGTAACTGGCGTGGGGTCCAGGGGGCTGAGCCCCACGAAGCTCAGGGGTTTTAGGCATTTAATCATGGTCAGATGAGCATTCAGGGGCCCGTCTTAGGGCCCCTGAAGGGGTCCAGGGGGCGGAGCCCCCGGAAGCTCTGGGGTTTTAGGCGGTAAATTACGGTCAGATGAACATATTTTGATACCTTATTTGTGACACTGGCAGGTCACTAATTGGCGGGGGGTCCAGGGGGCTGAGCCCCATGAAGCTCAGGGGTTTTAGGCATTTAATTACGGTCAGATGAGCATCCAGAGGCCCTCCTTAGAGCTTTTGGTGGGGTTCAGGCGGCAGAGCCCTCGGAAACTCAGGGGTTTTAGGTATTTAATTACGGTCAGATGAGCATCCAGGGGCCCTCCTTAGGGCTTTTGGTGGGGTCCAGGAGGCAGAGCCCCCGGAAGCTTAGGGGTTTTTAGGTATTTGATCACGGTGAGATGAGCATCCAGAGTCCCGCCTTAGGGCCCTTGGTGGGGTCCAGGGGGCGGAGCCCCCGTAAACTCAGGGATTTTAGGCAGTTTTTTACAGTCAGATGAGCATATTTTGATTCCTCATTGTGTGACACTGGCAGTTGAGAAAAAATCCTGGAAAATCATATCATTTTAGCAACAATTGCATATTACTGGTTTCGAATAAGAAAAAAAAAACACGTTTGAATTTTATTTGGGGGGTAAATGCCCCCTCAGTACGCCAGTGTTCAGGGGCTCATGTATTTTCACTCCTATGATAAAAAACACACACGCTTTCCATCCTCTCACAATATTTCCACGATATGCGCGTAACGCTATTATAAAATCCTTCACTAATTGTTAAATCTAGGGGCATGAGGAATGTTTAAGAACTTTAATTCCTGTTTACTCTCCTTTTCTTTGAATGGTATGTAATTTTTATGTGATTCAATTCATTTTTCGTTAAAAAATAAACCATTTTTACTCTTTTACTGCTGATTTTTTTTCGGGGGGGGGGCGAAAATGCGTTCCCCCCCCCAACAATTTTTTTGGTTGGGGGCGACTACCCCCTGGCCCTCCACTTCCGGCGCCCCTGGGCATGGACATTTGGTCATTTGTCTTGTTCGGTAACCATGCTGAAGCATTCTTTGATAAACAGTATGGCGGGAAACGTTGATTCCATGATGTCTTTTCCACAAACGACGAAGGTGGCTCGCTGACGACTTCTGTTTTCTACGGCACAGATTAAGCAGTTGCCGATCAACTCGTCAGGTAGTCAGTCGTGGTCGTTCTGGAGATTTTCTTGGCCTCAAATTACCCTCCACATGATTACGTTTGACGATTTTAAAGATATTTTGCAACTTTTCACTTTTGACCTTGCAATTTATTTTTATGTAATACACATCCTATGACATTTTCTACAGATACTATACAAAGCAATTATAATGCCATAACAAGACACATATGATTAATAAAACTTTTTTGAGGGGTTTAGATTAAGAAGTCTATCGTATGAAGAAATCGAGTATATTTTCCGCCTGCTGCCTGTTTAACTCTAAACCCCACCCCTCCACCTCCCCCACTCCCCCTTCCTGCTCTCTCGCTTTCAGATTAACATATTCGCCTCTGTCATTGTCCTTTCCCTTTTCTTTTTAACTTCATTCTTTCTCTTCTTGTATCAAGAACCAGTGATTTTAACGCCATGACCGCCACCAATTTATATGTTTCTCCGACCTAGCATCAAATTATGTATGCAAATTGCATTTTGACTATCAACATTTTGTTATATGTGAACGAGGGAGCAATAAAACGACTTATTTTGTATGGTAAAACGTGTACAGAAAAGAATTAGACCGTAACCCTCTCTCCCCTGCGCATACCACTTGTTTACATTGTTTTAGTTGCGCGCATCTGGAGCGAAGGCAACCCGAACGTAATCGAGAGGGCCTGACTCCAAAGACGCAGTTCATGAGATCGCAAATACCCTCAATAGTATATAACAAATTTATTTCGTTATTCAATAAAACATATATACACCTCGTGCCGTTATATTTTCACCTCGGCCTATGGCCTCGGAGAAATTCGGTAAATTCTAAAACTTGTCGGTTCATATTATACAAATATTGACTGCTCATGAGGATGATGGTGGAAATTATCACTCCCAAGGTGCTGTTCATACCGGCTTCATCCTTTTCATCGATTCATGAATAGGTCAAGTTGTAGGTCATATTTACATCATTCAATGTTTCATTCATCCACAACAGTTTAATTTTAATACCTGTGTGGGGAATTTTTACAACAAGGAGACCAAATGCAGTAACTGCAGTACCATAGAAGGATGTAAATGTTTACCTGGCACTATAGTCTACAGGTACTGCAGTTACTGCGGCTCCGCGTACATTGCAATGCGTGAGCGCCCTAGCTAGCTGACACCGCGCGAGTTGCGCGCTGGAGGCATTTGTGTGTGCAAAAGTCGCGGAGGGGTTAGGCGTACTACCAGAGGGTTTTGGAGTACTATCACAGGGTTTTGGAGGACTATCACAATGATAGATCGAGATGCTCCTTGTCATGTGATATAGTTTTGACCAATCAGTGAATAAGAATCTATGTATGAGGTATATAAATTTGGTTATATTGATATATTGATATATATAGTAGTAGTAGTAGTAGTAATAATAATAATAATAATAATCTGTTATAGTCCACTCCAAATTTTATTAAACCGAAAATGGAAATTCTTTGTGCCCAATTGATCGTGAGCCCGGCAGCCACTGAGCAGCACCAGATCGACATTGCTCTATCCCCTTATTGTTGAACGCCAAACAAGGTAGCAGCGACTCCCATCTTTTAACGTCTTTTGGTATGACGCGGCCGGGGTTCGAACCCACGACCTCCTGGTTGTGAGGCGGACGCTCTACTGACTGAGCCAACACACCGGTAGTAGTATTAGTAGTAGTAAAAATTAATTTAAATATACTAGAAGTTTATGTCATGGTTGATATATTCAAATTGGACGGATTTTGCTGTTGGAATGTTATGGTTGTTTTTACCTATATACTTATCCATCACCATTGTTTATGTATCCTTTATTTCCCCACTTATATTAAAGATTCCACACCTAGCTCGATCCCAACTGAAGCACCTTATACTGGTAAGTTTTTGTAAAATGACTTGGACCATGACATATTTTTATTTGTATTGTCTAGATTGTGGCCCCATGTTATTTATCTTGTTAATATGAAATCCAAGTGGTTCGCACGACATAACTTTTGTTATCCTCCAATTGTCATCCATAAATGAATAATCTCTAAAATTGACAATAACTACTGGTCATGATACCAGAAGGACAATTATTCATTCTGTACATCAAGAGATTTGTAGTAAAAATATATATATATCTGTAGAGCGCTTTGAATGGGCCTTCGGTCCTGAAAAGCGCTATATAAGAACTAGCTATTATTATTATGACATAAATGGATAAAAGACTTATGTTGTACGGGAGGCATTTCAGGGAATTGTCCATTGATGTAGACAGGTTGTTATGTTGACGGTGGCATCTGAATGCAAATAAGACGCTGGATTCTGTCAACTAAATTAGGGTCATTTGTGCATAAAGAGAATATAGGAATAAAAGGGCACCGAGTAATCTGATGATAACCATATTCTTATTCTCCTTCTTCTTCTTTTTTTGTTGGTGGGAACAATATTTCGGAATAGTGCCCCCCGCCCTTAACCCCCCCCCATGTTTTTCAAAATCCCGCTGCCTTTGTGTTGAAATAGATTCCATGCTTGTATTTCTTCCATAGTTCGTCTCGTGAATGGTAACGAAGCACACGAAGGAAGGGTAGAGGTATTCCGCAGCGGATCTTGGGGAACCGTCTGTGACGACTTATGGGGCATAGAGGACGCACGAGTGGTATGCAGAAGTCTAGGCTATCAGGATGCCCTCAGTGCCCCGACGCAAGCCAGCTTCGGCCAGGGCAGTGGTCCTATTT
Source organism: Mesocentrotus franciscanus (assembly GCA_037976565.1). Lineage (NCBI taxonomy): Eukaryota > Metazoa > Echinodermata > Echinoidea > Camarodonta > Strongylocentrotidae > Mesocentrotus > Mesocentrotus franciscanus. The sequence continues at coordinate 8,674,187 of CP137679.1, forward strand.
GGATGGATAACGTCCAGTGCTCGGGCAATGAGGCACACATTTTCGACTGCCCGCATAACGGCTTTGGAAATCACAACTGCTACCATACGGAAGATGCCAGTGTCGTCTGTTTGCCTGATGGTAAATACATCTGATTTGTGTGTATGTTCGATTTTTTAAAATTTTATTTTCAATACTGGCACTTCCTCCCTGAAGCCCGTTGCAAACTAGGCGCTATGCCAAATCTCCGAAAGACGCCAGTTGATCAATTGATCAAGATTCATCCCACAGTACGCGGCGAACAGAAATCCTCCTCTATATAAAGACGGCTCTGCACAACTTGTCAAAGTGTTTTCTGTACGCATTGATTTGTTTGTGTAGATTGTTACGCCAGTTTTCCATCGAAAATCGAATTTCGGACAAAGCCGAAACCTTGTGCCAGACTACAGCATCCTGCCTCAGGGGGTTGTGTCTGTGGCTAGAAAAAATGCTTGGACCTGCTCTGTGCGTTGCATGTGCCTGAATGCGTTTGAACTGCGTGAATAAAATAACGCCTCGTGTGCACCGGAGGCACATATTCTCATACGACATTTATACAAAATTACATAAAGTTTTGAGCAGAGCCTAAATTTGTCAGTCTCTGGTTGTGTCAAAGAAGTCACATACAGTACAGCACAGGACCTATTGACTACACTCTCTGTATATGCTCCTTGCCCAGACCCTCTGCCATGCATTCCGACATGGTTTTGTGCTTGCAAACTACTCGTTGCACACGCGGCGTCAAATGAGTGACGCAGGACTGGGTCAGAGAGAGGCTCGGTATTTAACGCACTATGTAAGAGTGACATCGCGCTGAAAGTGAATTGCAAAATGAGCTGTACCAAAAAATGATTGAATATCCTTAATAATATGGACCCCTTGCCTCCACAAAATCCATTAGCACAGTTAATCAAATATAATAAGGAAATTACACCATTTAGCTCACAAATCCACGCGATCTTTTCTTGGATTCATATTTTGTACGATTACACTCTCACATGAAATATAAGAATTATTTATTTGTTGGAGAGGGGGGGGGGGGTGTTCTCATATGAACTGAACATATCCTGACTTTGAGATCACCGTTCAATTCATGTTTGTATTTCCACCCCGGAGAGATGATTTTGTTGAAAAAAATGAATACACCCTTTCACGGTTAAGGCCGCCATTTTATTAAAAATGTGCGAGTAAACATTGCGTCGTCAACGTTTTCAGATGCACATGTATTGTTGCGTCACTGCCTGCGCTGTACACTCACATCATATTGACATGGACTCTCGCCATGTTAGGTCCATAAATTGCAAGATTGATCACGTTTGATCGTGAACAAATATCTTTCTCGCAGAGGCAGACCTGACTTGTGACAGCATGTCGATGACGCTCACTATGGACAGAACCCTTCTTGAGATCGGCGACGACGCCCGCGATGTCCATTTCGAAGACGAGTCTTGTGTTGGATACGACCACGACAGTCAGCATGTTGCGATCACCACCATGTACGACAGATGTGGTACTACACAAGAGGTACGGTCAATAAGTCTTTATTCACCATTGATTCATCACAAAATACTGCTTGATAAGGATTTTAGTAATGATCTCATGAATCGCTGTTCCATTCTTTCAGTGACTATGTAAATTATCTATATTTACAAGTGCTCGTAGAAGATTATTCCCCATCAGTAATAGACGTATAGTTTTAAATATCGTATAGGGGACCACATGTCTAACATCTGTATCATTATGAATATATATTGGATAGATGAATTACACAGTGTGGTCATGACCTATATTTTGTGAAGATTATCTTTTTTAGATGCATCTATTTGGGTCCAAGACCTTAGGTTAAAATTTATTTAAAAAAAAAATATTGACCGTGTCTGTCGAGCCAAATTAAATTTCTCTCCCTTTTCTTAACAAACACGGTATATCTTCAAAGGCGGTTAAGCGTAAACCCTGAAATAGAACACCGATGTATGGATGGCAATAAATGCCAAACATGAACAAAAAGTTATGTTCTCCAGCTTTATTCGTACCCTAATTATTATTATAATTTTCGCCTTTTCAGCAGACCATAGTAAATCAGAGATTTATATCATTGTTGAGGTTTTATATCACCTTCGGCCTTGTAGAAGTGTAGTAGTATACTAAATATAGTCGGTGAATTGTGGACCACAATGTACTGGTGAGAGTCCCTGCCATAGTACTAATGTTTTTTGGAAAACACTTTTAATCTACATCTACAGTCAGATGGTTACCCGGTCCGAAAAAAGCTATTTATTGATTTCTTATTATCATAATTACTGGCAACAATGATATTATTATCATCAATATCATCACCGGTAGAACAGCGAACACGTTTAACCATTCTCAGAAAAACGGTGCACTGTTACATTTTGTTCCACATAACAGTTTTTCTATTAACATCTTCCTTTAATGTACCCCCTCTGCAGCAAGACGACGACTACATAATATTTACCAACATGGTAACGTATTACAAGCCTCGCCCTGAAAATGGAACTAATGAGCTCATTACCAGAGAACACTATCTTCATATCCCTGTTACTTGCTACCTAGAGAGGACACAGGACTTGGAAGAGTCTTTCCTGCCTGAAGTAAATGTTTACGTTTTCGAAGAGGTGAGGATTCAATTACTTTGTAGCTTAAGTAAAGCGAATTCTGGTAGGAGCAACGTGGTATGTTGGGTGGAGATTTCGTGGAATAGTAGTTCATTTTACTTGGCTTACAATCCAAGGATTGAGGGTTCTAATCCCAGCTCGGCACTCACGTCCTTTGGCAAGAACAGTGTAATCATGTTCGAGAGCCAGGAGCACCACAGCGTGAGGACATTTGCGCTAAATAGAATAGAAGTGTGATGTCATACTGGCCAAGTTGTGAAGGTTGCTGGTTACAAAACAATTTTGTGCTAAACATAGTGTAGTGACCACACCAGCCCCAAACACTGATTTGCCCTACTCCAGCTCTTTGCTTGAATGATTTTGCGGTGAACCTCATGAGCAGCCTTTGTTGTTTAGAACCAGTCACTTGTACGACGGCCGTAGTACGACGGCACTTCGGTACTCTATACGAAGACACCATTATTTTGTATTATTTTTCATTATTATCATGTTTATCATTATTATTATTACTATGATCATTATTATAATTGTTAATATCATAATTATTATTATTATCATTATTGTTTTTTTAAGGCTCTTGACTCTCATATTAGAGATCCCGGGTTCGACCCTTACTGAGTGTTTACATCCTTGAACCTTGAACAAGGTGTTTTGGCCAGATTGATTTTGTCACTTTATCTAGATCTAGGTCTATTAAATTAATACCTGTAGAGACTGGGGTAATAGTAACTGAAGAGCCCGTAGAAAGAGCAATGTCTACCATGGGCGAACGAGAACACATTATTATTTATTATCAACATTGCATCCAATGAAAATGAATGCTGTAGATTTTTTGTCATATTTTAAATTATGTTAGTTTATATGTCTTGACCAAACTTTGCTGGTACATTTTTGTGTCGCATATACCCATGTCTGTCTTCGACACATATTTTGATGCACAACAAAAAAAAATTTTCAAAGGTAAATAAAATCATTACTTGACAAAGCCCTAAGAGCGAACTATTTTGAACTATTTTCCGTGTATAGAGCATCATTATTTCTTGTATATTTTTATATTTTCTCGAACTCCGAGCAGAAATCTAGACTTTCTTCTAATTTGAAACATGTCTCTCTAAAATTTGTACTCAACTTCTAGGAAGGGTACGGCGAGTTCTCTCTAGACCTTGAACGGTATACAAACTCAGGCTTCTACCAACCTGCCAACGATTCCGGAGTAGTTACGCTCGGCACACCGCTTTACTTCGGCGTCCACCTGACGGCCGTCACGAACCTCACGCTCCTCATCGAGTCGTGCTGGGCAACGAGCTCGCCGGACCCACGGGACGATCACCGCTATGATATCATCGAGAATGGGTGGATTTTTCTTCTTCTACTTTTGCTTTACTCAGTTTTAAATCTGACCCTGTTGATTCTTTAGTGAAATATACTGACTGAGGCTTAGCTTCCCCATTCTTCCCATAGACTCAGTTTTCTTTCTTTCTTGTAGTTAATGATTTCTTTCTTTTTTCTTCTTTTTTCTGTTTGTTTTGGTGTGGTTTTGGTGTTGTTGTTGTGTGTTTTTTTTTTTTTTGGGGGAGGGGGGTCCCAGACAATTGCATTTCATCCATCAAGTAAGAGCAGTGCACCCCTCTCATGAATAGACATACACTGTTCCATTCCTAAGCGGCGGACTGACTATGGGGGGTCTGGGGAGTTTCCCCCTACGGGCCGCTTGATATAATGCCTTGAGGGCCGGTCGATTTGTGCTCTGATGGCCGGTTGGTATGTATCCTAGAGGTTGGGTGGGCGGGTCACATCGAAATACTCAACCGAATTTCAATCCTAGTCCGCCAATGCATTAGCCTAAAGTTCTAAAATGCACGACGTATATCATCATGAAAGCCAATTTATTTCGATATATATGTTTGTGTTTTGTAGATGTGCCGTAGACAGCACAACATTCATGTACAATTGGTACTCTCCAACTTTCAAGGGATTCAGTATCGATGCTTTCACCTTCATTGGCGATTACGACAGGGTGAGTGTCAACAATGGCCTTTTGTACCCCTCGAATCCGTTACACCCGATGCGTCATTTTATTCACGTAGTATTGCGTCAGTGATTAGTGCGGTCTCTGATGCGGCATGTGAGAGTGGCAAACAGTGATTGTAAAATGAACGGTGCAGACAGTGAGTGCAAACTGAAGCACGGGCAACTTGACTTAACCACAGGCTCGATTAATTAGTGCAGAAGCTCATGTAATAACGCAATCGAAATGACACCTGGCATCTGGGGCTTTATTCTAAGCTCTACTGACGTAGGAATGCGTCATAAACTGGCGCAGTCTCTCACACGCCTATTGGGAGAGACACCACACAATTACTGAATGCAAAATAGCAGTGCAAAAATGATTGACTTGAATTACCGTTGCATGCTAAGTATCAATTGTCGGCGTTGGAAAATAAGGTTTTCACTGGTATGTGTTTATCTGTGATATTAACTTGGAGACTCGTGGAGGGGGTTACGACTGGGGTTGTCATGGTTATGGTGACAACATTTCTCTCAAGTTTTAATGGGCTAAATGCTTGGTGGGGTTATCATGCGCACAGTACCGTAGTGACTTCTGACAATATGCAAGAGCGCGTTCTCGATGGTTTCATATAGAAGCAAACTCGCCGGTTGCCATGGCAACAAAATGCTGAAAATTCCTCTTGATCAAGGTGATGAAGATCTAGTAGATGGGGACTGTAATGAAATTAAATATGATCGTCCTGTCTTTTGTTAAAAACAAGTTCTTGGTGATTTTTTTTCCCGACCATTCTGGCGTTCACATAATGGGCCAACCGCAGCTGAAAATCACGCAGCACAACATGCGGGTGGTTCCATGAGTGAGGTTTTTCTGCAATGAAAAAAATAACCGTCTGGATGGTATGGGGAATCCTGTATTAAAACTTCATACGTGAATTAACCGTCCCCATACGCACTCACATAGAGGTGGCCAGTGGAGCAAGACATAACTCAATGTAACCAGGGACCTGTTAATATATTGCATGTCTCTGGTGAAACAACAGTCCATACAAGAGGCTTATATCTCAGTCACACCGCCAAACCGACTTCAGGCCGACTCCAAACCGACTTCAGACCAACTCCAAACCGACTGATTCTTGGCCATAGACGAAATATAATATTTTCGTTCGGTCTGTAGTTGGTTCGGTGTCGGTCTTGGCCGTGTAACAAAATTATAAAGCTTTCGGTTTAGTAAGCCTAGTGCATTATAAACAATTCTAGACGTAATCCAAGCATTAGAACCACCGCACACTATAAGATCCTCCTAGTCTTATAGAAGAAGAAAGATGAACAAAACATAAAACGACAACAAAAACCCCCAAAACACCGCATCTATAGTATAAGATCTTCACGTGATCTGATTTTCAAAGAAATTACAATGATATTAGCAATATTAGCAATATTGCAATCTAATCAAACATCATCTACCTGATTTATAGGTTCTAAATGATGATAAGAATATTAACAAATCGGAATTTTAGTGCATTAAAACATGTAGTTAGTATAAAAGCCGAATCGGCTTCAAATCATAAACAGTCGCATTAATTACTGACATCATCACTACCATTCTGAGCTGATTTAGCTGGTCCCTTCCCAAGAAGGCTTGAAATCCTTTGAAATTAAGATTTGTATTCATCATATGACTATTAAGTATTTTTAGATAATATTATATTAAATGAATTACATAAAAATTCATATCAAATGCTTTTTCAATTACTTTCCAAATCGGATCGTAGTCACATTGTATAGTGTGCGGTGGGCTTTACATTCGAAATGCGGGACTTTATTAAAATTTACAACTTATGATTAGCGTTAAATATGGTGGCTCCTAAGGGACACGCAAACGCAAAAATTTGACGTATACCTATGCAACAAATTTTTCGTTTTTTACGTTCAAGACGTGAAAATCAAAAAAATTGACGTATACCTATGCAACAAATTTTTCGTTTTTTACGTCCAAGACGTGAAAATCAAAAAAATTGACGTATACCTATGCAACAATTTGTTTGTCTTTTACGTCCAAGACGTGAAAAAAAAAAAATGACGTATACCTTTGTTTGGTAATTTTTTCATTTTTCTGTACTCAATGGCCCTGAAGGGCCACGCAGACGTGAAAATCGGCTGGAAAATCTGCGTCAAATATTCACGTCTGCGCCTCCCGAAAGGGACACGCAGACGTGAATATTGGACGCATATTTTTTTTGGCTGGAAAATCTGCGTCCAATATTCACGTCTGCGTCTCCCACGCAGACGTGAATATTTGACGTGAATTTTTTTTCAGTAAGCTGAGCACCATGCAGGAAGATAAGTTTATCTTGGTTTGTTTTGCTATGTTTTTAAACAGCTTTATCTCGACATTAATTGTACCAGGAATACAGCTTCCTGATTGTACACCACTTCATTATATTTTATGGACTAAAATTGACATAGACTAGAAGGCCTAGATACATTACGCTTTGATATTTGTAAACATATTTTGCCTGTACCAAGCAATTACTTCTTTTTGTGCATCTTGTTGCCATTTGCCCCCCCCCCTCCTATCACATCCTTTTCCTATATTTCTTTCTTTCTCTCTCTCTCCCCTTTCTCTTAATGTCTCACCATTCTCTCTCCCTTTCTCTCGATCTCTTCCTCCTTTCTCCCCTCTTTCTATCCCAATCTGCCTCCCCCTCTCTCTTTCTCTCTCCCCTCTCCCTTTCTCTCTTCCCCTTTCTCCCAATCTGCCTCCCCCTCTCTCTTTCGCTCTCCCTTCTCTCTCCCTTTCTCTCTCCTCTTTCTCCTTTCTCTCTCCCAATCTGTCTCTCCCCTCTCTTCTTTTCTCTCTCTCTCCTTTCCTCCCTCCCTTCCCCTTCTCTCTGTACTATGTGTATTCGAAATTTCTCGGCATTTACCATAATAAATCCATTTCCAAGCATGCAAGTCACGACAAAATGGAAACAATTATTATTACCATTTGTTTTCACGAAATGTAAAGAATTTTTTAATAATTTATTAATGATTATTTTCTTAAATTGCTACTGAAATACATCCTAAGTTGACTTATGAAATTACATACATGTAGTTAAATATTTATAAACCGTTTTTCATAAAGATTATGTTATAAATGCATGCAGGTGTATTATTATTAAAAATCAACATATAACATATTTTTGTTTAAATACAAAATACCAGGTTTACTAGTACATAGTGTACAACACACGATCTTTAGTTAAGTTACATTAACACCTCATTCCTTAAAGGGGAAGTCTGGTCCAAAAATTAATTGGTTTGAATAAAAATAGAAAATAAAACACATCAAAAAAGGTTTGAGGAAAATCGGATAACTACTTTAAAAAGTTCCTAATTTTTTTATGACATGAAAACCTAGGTAACACAATGAAAATCACTTGACAAATTGGCAACTCGGTTATGAGTATGTGACGTCATTGGTGCATAACTAACCATTTTTTTTGTATATATTAATACTATACAGTGACAAGAAAAAATGCTATTGATTCTCTGATTGTTTACACAATTTCATACATCATTTTGGGATTAAAAAATCCATAACAAAACAACACAAAATGCATTTAGTTCATCTCATTGAAGACCACTTTACAGTTGTGTTACTATAAACAAATGTTGAATATCACATGGAATAATTAACAAAATGTTGTCCTTTTTCAAACACTAGTCGAGATCTAAACAGTAATATCATTATACATCATAATTACAGTACATGTATACAGGTAAATTGTCAGCATAACTTGAAGAATTGGAAAACTAAACAAAACAGTTGAATTAACATATAGTATAGTTCTACTTTCAGGATTTCATACAGGTGTAAAAAGGAACATCACAACAGAAATTAATTACTTTCTTAACTTTTCTTAGTGTCCAAATGAAATGGAATAAAATATAATTTTGTTTCTCTCACATTGAGTAGACAATATCTTGCATTTAGATTTCATGCAAACCAATAGATATGTAAAATGGGGGGTTTAGGCGGTTTAACCCTTGGGCTGCCAAGTGAAATGTGATGTGCATAGAAGAATGCCATCATGTGTCCAGACCCACACAGTATCCGCATCGTCATTGGGTCAACCCCCCTGGTAACTTAACCATATAACTCTATATAACTCTGGATATAACTGTGTATTAAACTGTTACTTGATTTAAAAGACGTTATCATGCACTGCTTTTTATGGTCTCCATTGTGTTAGTAGATGCCAGGAAAATATCTCCGCATTGTCATTGGGTCACCCCCTTAGCAAAAATCTAGATCCGCCCCTGTGAGCCATGAGGAGTGGTGGAGTTGTTGATGTGCTAGGAAGACTAGTCATGTCTTCACTGCTTCTAGGCTTTGGAGGCTTGCGTTTCTTAACAGTCTATAAGGGACAAAGATGAAAATAGTTTGGAAAAAGAAATGGTTAATTCTCTGAAAATTCACAGATTTCACTAATCATTGTCCTTAAAATATAACAGCAATTACCGGTATATTGGCATTTCTATAGTAACTCAGGTTATATTTTCATTTCAGATAGATTTTTAAATATGAACAAAGATGTTCATTTATGTGCAAATGGACAACATAAACCTGCATACTACTTGACAGAAGTAAAGCAAATGATTTAATGTTCTGTTCCCTTCTCATGGATATGCCAATATACAGCAGAAACATCATGCCTTCAAATGTCTTATATTTATGAAATTGAAATTGCATTTTCTAAATTGGTGTTACTGGTTTCTTTTGGAAAGGGATACATACTTTGGACCAGATCAGTTTACATTCCCACAATATATGAGTAAAATATGCATTTAAGATTTTAAATGCAAACTCTTTAGAAGAACTTTTCTATGATTCAAACCACTCATCTGGAAATGAATTGAAAGTTGAATTGAACTGAAATTAATTAACTACTGGAACAATTATAATCATCTGTTGAGAGCCAGAAGGGAATTAACTCTGTGTAAAAATATATGAGTTAACACCCTTCTAGCTCTCACCATACAATATTTTCTTAAATAAAGGAAACATTCAAATAATCTATCAAATTATCAACCACAAGAGAATTTAGCATTGGTGTTTACCTTCTGCAGATGATCAGGAAGAGGAAAATGGTTGGAATAGCACCTTGGCGAAGTCTGGTTGTCTGGCCAATGCGGTCAAAACACTCTGCTTCAAAGTGGTCCGAGCACACGGTGGACTACTGGCTTGGTGTCCACTTGTCCCTCCTCATCTTGACAAGCCATTCTTTCAAAGGGCTGGACCAGCTTTGGGAAACCTGGAAATTGATAGAAAACAAGATAATGGAGGATAAGTGGGATGCTGAGAACATCTTCATTTCATTTGCCTTTATATTGCATTTGCCTTTGTCCTATTTGTATGCATGATAGCATGGGGATGTGTGTCCAGATAATGATAACAAAAATTAACTGGTCAATTTTTGCTGTTTGATTTTAAAAAAAAATAAACACGTACCCCATCAAGCATTCTTTTAATATTTGCAATACATAATCTTGTTAACATCACAGCATAGTGACAGTTTGCATGAACCTGTCCAGATCAATTTTACAAAGCAAAGCATTTCAAAGGCAAAAGCCAAAGCTACATGTCATTCACTCCAGCAAAGCATAGTAGTCAATGCTAATGGATGCGTATGCATGTCACTCACATCATGACATGTATTATATGCAAGGTTATTTGCAGCATGCAGATGTCCAAAAATATGGCAAAGATCTGGGCCGTATTTTGAAAACTGTTATTTCTATGTTAGTGAAAGGTAGATCTATATTAATTGTCAAAACAAATTGAAATTGCGTGTAATAATATGAATATAAATTATAGATCTAGGTCTAGATCTAGACATCTAGAATATCTCTCTTAAAAAATTAAAAGTAGGGGGTCTATACAAGTACACAACTTCGCTATGCCTATGCGCAGACATATAACCAATGACTTCTTGTTATTTAGATTTGTTATGACTTAATTATTAGACCCTAACTCAGTAGGCCTACTTGTTTCACTTTCAGTTTCAGGCTTCACCAACATACTGACTGACATAGAGAACAAGCTGTCATGCAGTGTCAACAAAGTCAAACATTGTTTTTTTACTAGGCTCTCGAGCTAGAAGTAGCACTAAAATGACTAAATATTTATGTGTTTGCCTTTCTTTTCTTCTTTTCACACCTAACCAAGTACCAACACATATCCCCACTTGATTGGATTCAGTTTATGACTTTATGACTTATGTTTTGTGGCTTTCCCCTTCTCCAGGCCAGGCCCAGCCAAGTTACAAATATTCACACACAGTCATAAAAACAAGCAGATGGGACTACAAGCGAAAACTAGACTACAAATGTCGCGACGATTAGATTATCATATGAAACCAGTCTTTAAACGCTAATTTGTGTAATATCTAAATGAAATGATCACTTACTTGTGAAATGTTTTGAAGGAGCCTTTCACGAGTCGACTTGTGCATTTGATGGCTGCACAAGAGGGCATTTTGTTGACATTTAGAAAGTCTACACATCACATCTGCAGCAGCAGGCCAGAAATGTTATGCACTATACATGTAGCGTAGGTGCTCAGCTTACTGAAAAAAAATTCACGTCAAATATTCACGTCTGCGTGTCCCTTTCGGGAGGCGCAGACGTGAATATTTGACGCAGATTTTCCAGCAGATTTTCACGTCTGCGTGGCCCTTCAGGGCCATTGAGTACAGAAAAATGAAAAAATTACCAAACAAAGGTATACATCAATTTTTTTGATTTTCACGTCTTGGACGTAGAAGACAAAAAATTTGTTGCATAGGTATACGTCAATTTTTTGATTTTCACGTCTTGGACGTAAAAAACGAAAAATTTGTTGCATAGGTATACGTCAATTTTTTTGATTTTCACGTCTTGGACGTAAAATACGAAAAATTTGTTGCATAGGTATACGTCAATTTTTTGCGTTTGCGTGTCCCTTAGGAGCCACCATAGTTAAACTACCTTTCATGTCATAAAGATGACTTGAATATATTTTTCACCTTTTAACTAGCTCTGTCCTCTCTCAAAACAGGTTTACGTCCACTGTTCAATCTTGATCTGTGACAACAACGACTCGGGCTCCCGCTGTGCTCAGGGGTGCCTCGCACGATCTCGTCGTAGTCTGCAGCAGCCCACAGGCTCCCGATCCAAACCCCACACAATCACGAACGGACCGCTCTCCGATGCCTCACGCTCCCAAAGGGCTATGTTGCTTGATAGCGTTGATGATGGTGAGTAGTGTCCGAAGAGTAAATACTGCTGACAAAAATAATGTCCTGTATGTTCATGGTGCATTATAATAAGGCGTCATTCGACAATACTGAATAAAGCACAGGGATTCATGTCACATGAAGCAGCGAACTTTACAAGACAATGCGAGCAGCTTATTACAACGAGTCAAATGTTCTGATTAGTAGGTGTAGCACAGGTTCAATGATTTGCTTCGGCACGAGCTAGGGGCATGATCAGTCGACCCATGTTTTTGGTCAAATGTTTAGAGGAATTTGCTTTGTGTGATTATTTGGTATATTTTAATATCCCTATATATCCCCTGATTCAATTAACGACCCCCCCCCCTTCAATTCATAATTCCCACGGATTGATCATCTGACAAATTTAATGCATACGTCTTTGTGAAGTGTCTCGATACAATTTATTTAATAGACCATTTTTTGTAATATAATTGTAGCTAGATAGGACAAACATTATTGCTTGCCCTACCAAACAAAACGTTATGTAATTTGCATTATAACTATTGAAATACAATAATTCGTAACAGGTGCATGAAGTCATTCGTATAGATCTAGGTGCTTTACAAAGACCTATGAATTAAATCTGGTTGCATTACAAAAATGGCCTATTAATTCAGGGCGAGTCCCTGATTTTGTAAAAGGGGCCGGTGTACTATTCTGAAAAGGTTCTAATTAGCGAGAGAGAACGAAAGAAACAAACATAATGGTATATTTCAATTACTGTACGTCTTGAGAATAAAAGTAAGGCCAGGCTTGAATTAATCCTCTTTCAAGAAAAAGGAGAGAAAGAAAGGATAAATATACCAATTTATGTTGACTTAGGGTAATGAGTTATTTTGTGAGTTTTGCACTAGGGTATTCCTGTTCACTTTTTAATGGGGGACCCTAGATGGTTGTGCCAACCCCTACCCTTTCCATCCACTAGCGAATTAATCAACAGATTCAGCTTGGAAAAAGTCATGATAATGACAGGCCTATAACAATAAAGGCGCCTTGAGATTCCCGTTGGATCGATATTTGCGCAGTATAAATTTAGGTATATGGATATCATTAGTATTAAGGCTATTATTTTTATCATTAGTATTATTTTTGTTTTTGTTCTTGTTGTTTTTAAAGAGAAGGTTGAGTTCTGGGAAGAGGTGAAAAATAATTTGTGAGCATTATCATTGTTATTATGCAAGTGTGGAAGAAAATCAGATCAAAAATGTTTCCTGAAAAGCACGGCTCTTCAAATGCCTTAATATTCTAAATATGGCATGTAACAGCATAACAATCGGGACGGATTTTTATGCCACATGTTCGTGTGGTCCCATATACATATTTCTCTGTACAGTGCTTGTAATTTTACCAAGACCGTGCCAAATTTCTTATCATTTTGATGTTTCCAGAACCTTGCAGTACACACCAATACTTATATGCTAGATGATAAACCTTTTCTGATCGATTCCACACCGTTTCTTTCACAATGCAATCGCATGACAAGAACTCAACTTTATCTTTAATATCATGTTAATTTTCTTTCACTCTCCAGGATCCGAATCTAACGACCCTCTGATGATCCTGGCTGTGAGCGCCCTCTGTGTTCTCATTGCTCTTACTGTCATCATGGCGCTGATGATGGTGCGCATGCGTCGTCCTCGACCCGAGCTGATTGGCTATCGCAGAGTTGGTGTTACCGAGTAACACTTTTAACGCATGAAGAGAGAGAAAGGGGGGGGGGGGGAATCGGTTTGATTTGAGTAAATTACAAGTATGATTCTTTAATATCTAAGCTCCTCTTTGCACGGAATCAATGTGAATATTCGTTGTTTATCCCCGAACTTGTGTTGATAAAGAAACCTCTGAAATAGGGAAACCATGCGATTAAAACATCAAGATAAATGCTATGATTTTTGTATTAATGCAGCCTCTTGGTGAAGGATATCCTATTAATGATCCGAAATTTGAGACGGTGTCATGTGCTTGTTTCATTATTTTATTGCCCATAAATCTTTGATTTTGTGTGATAGCCAAACAGAAATTTAGAATAGTACCTTTAGCTGGAAGTAGGAAGCCTTCCATGCTATCCCCTGTATTTCTAGACATATCTTCTCAGACTTAGTTTTGTCAACTTTTTCTTCTTCTTTCATTTACATAATTATAATGGTTAACTCAAGTATGTAGTTGCGTTTTGTTTCATTGTCCATTTTAATAATGGCAGAATCTCTCTAAATTGTTGCTCTTTATCATAGAATATATAAATAATACAATTGCTCTTTTTATGTAGGTATTAGCAATGTGTAGGGGTACACATGTCACAAATGGTTTTGTGTTGTTTTGTTTTGCTTCTGTTAATTATAACTTGATCGCAAAGACTTTCGAGAAATTAACTCAATATTGCCTTTCGAAATCACTTTCAGATTTCGTAATAATGTCATTGTAATGTTCGCACATTCCTAAGGTGATGCAAATGACTATTAAAATCGCTCTAGTTTGAATTCTCGAAAGTCTTTGCGCTCGTGTTGCATGTAGATCTTCAGATATAGAAATTGAAATTGAAGGTAAAAGGGTTCGCCTTTTCGTATGTGTTTACTTCGGTACTATATGATGGGCTCTATTTTTTGACCATTTTCTGACGTCAAGTCTGTCTTTTCCCGTCAAATTTCAGTGGAATTCAAAAGATAATAAATATGTTATATAAATGTAATGTTTTTAAAGATTATTCATGAACAAAGATGTCTTCCATTCATCTAGTAATAACATTTATCTCATAATTATGTATCATTGAGCTCGTTTCTTAAACATACTCTCACCATAATACTGGTTTGTACTTCATTATCCTTTTAGTGACCATCAAAGTATTCTTGTCGAGAAACCTTAGCTTTTATTACTGTGACTCCAGAACCAGATGTGACAATTTAAGCATAATTTTTGATTTTTTTTTAATTGATCTGTTCATCAACTGTTATTATTCGCCACACTATTTCTTTGGCCAGTATTTTTAATGTGAGCTAACTTTTAGCCGTGGTTAAACATTCTCCGACAGGAGTTGAACACCTACACTGATTTTTGGAGTGGCAACCTCTTCATCCCGTACTATTGGTAAACCAAATGATTGACGTAAAAATAACAGCTATCATGCAATAAGTCATCATTTATATCTAAGACTTTATGCATGTATTCGTTTTGTCACACAATACATAATAGGTACGGAATGGAGAAGTTGTTCTTTGTGCTCCTTTCATCAGGGGACTACTCCATATAAAGCAGAGGAGTGGAAATCCATTGTTTTATGAGTCATATCAGCGATCACTTCGTTAAGATTTGAACCCACTCCCAATTTTAGAGGAATCCACTCCAATGAAGTGGTTTGAAAAACTCTTTTAAGAGTGAATTCAATTACTTTTAGTGGGGATTTCAACTCCTGTATCTAGAGAGTAATTTAGGTCATGATTTATTTAGTCCCCTTTCGAGAACGAGGACTTCATGCTGAGAGTTTTTTCGTTTTTTTTTTCGTTCGGGTAGCCCTATTTTCTGTTATTATTTCACTTATTGCGCAACTCTTTACATATTTGTTATTCCATAATTAAATGTCTTTATTAATTAACATTCCTTACCTGATTTCTAAGCATCATAGTTACTTTGAAATATTGCTAGTGCCAACGAAGTATAACAAACCTGTTCCGCCTTACTTAAATTTTCCTCCCAATTTATGTACTCAGGTGCAGTTATTGGCTAATTAAATAATGTACCACATAAATGTGTCGTATGCTTTTTATTAATGTACTTGTAACAACAAAACTCTTCCCTCCCACTCCTCGCTCTCTCTCCTCTTTCTCTTTCTCTTTCCCTTTTTTTTCTCTCTCCCCCTCTCTCTCTCTCCTCTCTTTATCTCTCTCTTTCTCTCTCATCCTCTCTCTATCTCTCTCTCTCCTTCAATCTCAATCTCTTCCCCTTTCTCTCTCAACCATCTTTCCAATGTTTCCTTTTGTTCCTCTGTTCATATTCGCTAATATGTCTACTTCCGCTCAAGCCAACTATTTATGAAAGTCCAATTCCCCTTTAAATAAAGAAAAGAATGACAACCTATTTATCGATGTCAAAAAAGGGTGAAATCGTGAAAATTAACCACTCTTTCATTATGCTTAGAGTTAACTGAACTTATCAATAACATTGGGTGCCCAGCAGAAAGACGCAAATGTACGCATGACCCAATTTCTAGAAATTTTTATCTTATAGTTTCTTTCATTTTTTGACTGTATCTACATAATGTCTGATTGTGAACGCTAATAACTTAAAAGTCCTCGAAATCATTTCTTCAGAATTGTAGCAAATGATCAGATAGATTGTGCATTACTGTTCATAAACATCATCATAATTACCTCCTGTCCATCGACGACCACTCCATCTGTGAAATCCTGTATGCATAGAATTACATTGCGATCTTGACCGATGTAGTGTGAAATCTAAAAATAACAAGGCAGTTATAAAATCATTTTAAAGTCTAGGTACAATACATACATTGACATGAAAGGCTTACTATGTTTTGCTCGTCCTATTTATTGATTTGCTCGCTAACCATAATCACACCATCCACGATAAATGGAATTTTCCACTATCCAACTACACATGAATAATGGTCTGTAATTTTGTATATTCCCCTCTTGGTTGGCACAGTAGTACACAGTGGGTAAGAAATCAGATCCACAAAGGCTCAGACGAACATGTGTGCAAGCTTTGACGTTTCATCAAATTATTAGAGAAAGATGACGATTCGTTGTACCGTTCTCGACTCTTAATCCTTGTCTGAATTCAATTCCGCCCCCCCCCCTCCCGCGCGAAGCGCGGAAGCTTTGACGATTCATTAAATGTATCATTAGAGAAAGAAGACGATTTGTTGAACCGTTCTCGACTCTTAATCCCTGTCTGGATTCAGCCCCCACGCGAAGCGCGGAAGCTTTGACGTTTCATCAAATTATTAGAGAAAGATGACGATTCGTTGTACCGTTCTCGACTCTTAGTTTTCTCCTTTTTTTTCTTTTTTTTAATACATTGGTATACCGTTAATATCACTGGGGTAAACAATCGCCCCCCCCCTCTCGTTAACAATCAACACTGTCATTACTTTTAGCAACAGTAATGCTGTCATTCAAAACTGTTTTCAATCCTTATAATATAAACTTATAATTATGTTGTTAACAATTTTGCAACCCGTTACATGGTCCATGTAGTAACAGCACCAGGAAGAGGATAGCAAGCACCCTCCCCCCGTTTCCTAAAGTGTACAAGTATCAAAACATGATTCTATTAAAATTAGCAGTTTGGATACGAAAGGCAATGATGAAGTGATCAAAAGGCAGTCTTTTCATATATCTTTTCACATTTAATGCATTTAGAGGGTCGACTTTCAAACCTTTTTACATCCAATACTTGAAGTAGCCATAATGTAATAATCTACAAATCCTTTAATACAGAAGTCCATATAGGTAAATAAACTTCAACATGTATAGCTATAAATAAAACTAGACATTTAATTCGTCAGGGGGACGAATTAGGTGGTCTGTCTTCAATTCTTATCAGTGAAAGGTCAAAAAGACAAAAAAAAAGTGAAGAAAAAAATTGTTGGAGACGCCCGGACTCGAACCAGGGGTCTCGAGGTCGGAAGTGAAGTGCGTTACCTATATACCAAAACATTTCCTATAGCAATTACACGTAAACGGAAAAGGGAATTCTCAAATCCCACTTTGCAAGTGAAATATGAGCATGATCCCGGCATCTGATCGAAAAATAAAGGGCACATTAGTGATAACTTATTGTCTCAGCTACAACATACTCAAAGCTCAGCGTAAACGAAGATAAAACGACGGAGATATTGCTCGCGAAAGACGGGAATGTAGAATCCAGTTTTGAGAAAACGTCATATCCCATAGAGAATACACGCAAAAAAAGAAAAATTGACATGCCTCCTTTAATCGCAAAAATACGCCATGATGCTTTTGTCAAAATGAAATATCCTGTCAATTGCATTTGTAGAGAATTGTCTCAGCTAGAACATATCAAAATTTGGAAGAAAATCGATGAATATTTACAGAGATACAATCGATTTTCCAAAAATATGCTGACGTCATAATATGCAAATTGAAATTTTGGGCTCGGAGGCAATTATGATGACGTAATGAGTTAATTCAGGGTCAAATAAGACATGAAATAATATCTCCGATTCATACTCTATCAAAATATGAAAGAAAAATTGGAGTCACCTTTCATCCTAAAGAGATACAATAGATTTTGTATAGGCATGTTTTTGCCCATATATCCTATGTATCACAAGAGCTCGCACGCACGGACTTGTATCTTAAACGGACGCTCATTCCGTTATTAATGGTCAGAAAAAAGGTGAACAAGGTATCAAAATGCTTGAAAAACATGTGCCAAATATGATAACAGAGAAATTTTGGCGATTCTATGCTGCAAAATATCAATACACGCGAAAACGCGCACGCATGCGCGTGTGCGCGTTTTTTTTTGCGAAATGCTTAAAATGGCCTGAAACGTATCCAAAATGAATTTGAGACGATTTGGAGCATTTTGAAATTTTGCGCGCGCGCTAACGCGCGGACGTACGCATGCGCGCGCGTTTTTTGACCTGAAATTGACCGGACGGATATTGACCTTGATCATGATAAATATCAATAAGAAATGCCTTTCCGTTATGAAGATATGATCATGAGTTGAAAGTACCAAAAAAAAACACAAAATGGCGCCTGGATGACGTCATGACGAAATCAATAGGTGATCTGTCGATACCGACAGACCACCTAATAACATTGATTAATTAGTTCTTTGATATGGACTGATATATCCTTATTGGCTAATTAAATAATGTACCACATAAATGTGTCGTAACAACAAAACTCTTCCCTCCCCCTCTATAATCTTTCTGCTCAATCCTCAATTTCATCCTATAGGCTATATTAAGGTGGTACATGTAGTTGACATTGTAAGAATTTCAATGTTTATTCATTGAGGATTAGTGATTAGTTTTCTTTAATTATTTGAAAGTTGACATGATGATAAACTGCATTAGCTTGATTGTATGTGATATTCTAGAAACATATAATAAAATTAATAAATAAATATCATGTAAATATTCAAATTTAAACCTATTGCTACTATCCTCCTCCATTATATGAGGGTGGAATCTTTAAGACGTAGTCCGATGTAGATGTATTCTGCATTGTGTGTGTGTGTGTGTGTGTAATTGGGTGTTTACAGACGTGTATCAATCAGATATGATTATTTACGTCTGGGGACCGACCTTTAACGTCACCATCCGAAAGACGTGACTCAGTTTCACTATAGTTGTAGCCTAGTTTCCAGAAGAAAGGGTTACAGTGATACTGATAACCCAAGTCTGTTGAATGGAAAAATGAAATGAGATATAAGAAAAATCAACAAAGATTAATTACATACACCCTGATACCTGCCCAGAGAGAGGAATGACTGAAATTCACTTGGCGTACTAGTAGACAAGCCTAAACTATTTTTCCTATTAGTTACTGACCACATCTGAGATTATTTATGATGATCCCATTAAGACGATATACCTGCTGGAGCTTGGATCAGACAAGGTATGAAATAAGTAATACAATGTTAATATTACTTGGTAAAGTATAGGACATAAAATGATCAAACAACTTGGACCAGAGAATGTAATGGAACACAATACTACTGAAACATACAAAATGTTGACTTATATTTCATCTTAATTTACATTTTATTTTTAATCTAAATCACAATTGTGATATTCATTCAAGTATTCTTTCACAAGTCAACGAAGAAAGAAAAATATATATATGTCAGATCTTTATCCTACATGACATGTGTTCCACGATAGTTTAGTGGAGTTTCCTATATTAGCACACTTGCTTGTATGAAGTGTAGTAGGCCCGCATCTCTAGATACGATCCCGCCAATATCTGTTCTTTGTTCCTCTCCCAAGTTTGTAAACCAGCATGCCTTCATCATCCACTGTAGAGAAGCATCATCCTATATGAGAGAAAACAATGTACTTATACAGTAGGTTTGCGGTTGCACCATATGAGAGAGAGGGAGGATTGAGGAGTCCTGAAAAGGACTCTCAGTAATTTATTCTTTATTGAGTATGTGTGTAGTCCTGAAAAGGACTGTTAGTGTAGTCTTGAAAAAGACTGTTGGTTAGCTTTCTTAGCTTATAGTTCTAAGGATAACCATAGCGCTGGTTGGAGAGGATGGATGGTAGGAGTGGCTCGACGTTTCGAACAGGTTGACTATCCGTCGTCAGGAGTGACAGGACTCCCCAATCCTCCCTCTCTCTCTCACATGGTGTAACTCTATATCTACATCACCATGCAAGCTGATACTTATAAGCAGCATCTAACAATGTACTTCAATTAAAAAGTAATAATAATGGATATATATCAACCATATAACATCCTATAAACAGACTTTCATCAATCTTATTTTGCGTTCTTCTTCATCTTCATTTCTCAAGAAGTGAGAGGACCCCTTACCAAAAAAAAGGTAATGTGGGGTCCTTTTTATTCCCTACATGTAGTGCTTTGAATATGCAACAAGTATGGCTCTTCTACAACAGGACCCCCCTTAAACGGGGCCAAATTTTCTTTGTAAACAAAGAAAGGAAAGCCATCAATATTTGTATGCTAAGGGCAGAACTAGAATAAAATTTACCTTCCACTGTAAACACTTGCAACTTAAAATTAGTTCAATTTCCTTTTTAGTGAATTAATAGGTGGTTGTTTTCACCATTTTGTGGTAAATATCCTGCAAAATGTTACCTGCATGGGACTCTCTGCTTCATCTTGCATATATACATTGTAAGAGATGTTGCGATGTCTACTCATCTGTCATCATTTAACTCCTTTTACCTCTTCAGTTTCAATCTGTTGGAACAAAAAAGAAAGCATAACAAAAATCAATATGAAAATATATCCTTGTACCTCTTATATAGATACATAATAAAACATAGATCGAGCAGTATAGTTATTTTTAATGTTATGGCTGGCATTTTTATAGTGCGGATATCATTTGATATTCCTGTTTAATGAACCAGTAACTAAATGGAAGATTTAACTTGTGCCTAAAAAAATACTGCTTTATATGGCCTATTTAGTACTAAGTGCAGGGTAAGTAGAACTAGTTTATTAAAACAACAAGAAGAGGTGAAATACATAGATGTAAACATAATTGTGGATTAGGGGTCTAGTCTACTAGCTTTTATACAACAACAAAAAACAGATTTATCAACACGAACTGCACAATTTGGGAAAAATCTCGGATTTGAGTTTATGACAACTTGTACAGAGCACGCCAGGCCCACAAAAATCCAAATATTAAATAAATATATCCTAGTTGCTTTTTAGTTATTTTTTTTTATTAATAAGGTCCATGCAGGTTTACAACGGTTTACATCTATATATGAAATAGGGTTTGGCGTTTTTTGATTATCAATGGTCACAGATAATTTTGGTGTAAACTCGACACGCATAATGATACAATTTGCCGGCGAATCTTCCCGCCTCTTTCAGTACAACAAGAAGTCAACCATCTACTAAGATTGTTAACAAGAATTCATCACTAATAATCATATCAGCTTGGATGATTAAACTATGATTATGAACAAAATCATACTTCATATATTATTTTAAGGTGTAATGTTAAATTTAGATTAAAATTTAATAAATGATCGGTGAATTAGATTCATGATGACGATCAAATTTGGAATTTAACCTGATTAGAAAGTTGGATCTTGATGCAGATGAGCACCGAAATCCCCAGGGGTGGCCCTGCCATAACCCTGGGGCCCTAACGTATCAGGGTGACAAGACGGCAAACTGCGGTCATACTACCTCATGACGATGAAAATCAAAGTGTAATTTCAAGAGAAATCTGTTCCTAGCCTCTCCCCAAGAATCTGTTCAGAACTGTCTCACAATGTAAAGAAATTACCGTTGATTACGAAGACTCTTACTTTTCAAAATAATTTGTTTCAAAATAAATGACTGAATTGACTTAACCTACTCATATATCAATCATACTCACCATTCTCCGTGAACTAAATCTTCTCACTTTGTGCGAGTAGCGTCGTACATACATCTGCATAATTTAAGTGACGCAGTGAGGTCAAATAAGTTACCACATTTCTTGAACGATACTATCGATAAAATACATATTCATGAAGCTAACATCCAATCAGAATGCCGCCTGGGGTGCTTATTTCATCTTCAAATGATCCAAAAGAGGCGGAGCCTAATCCCATTCGTGTAATGGTTTCCGCGCGTGCTGCTTTCCGGCTAGTGATTATATTTAAACGTCTTTGGTGTTCATTGTCTTAGCTGCGCGCATCTGACGCGAAGGCAATCTGATTATAAACGAGAAGGCCTGAATCCAAATTTAATTTATTATTAATATAAGGAGCAAAGCCTAATTCGTTGAAAGATTAACGTTCTATTAGATTTAATTAGATGTTATATAAAGCAAATAATAAATGTGTTTCATTCGTTCAATAGTGCGAATATTTTCATGAGTCGAAAGTTTAAAGTTCTATTAAACTCAGTTTGTTTTCATGAGTTGACAAATTTACGTTCTATTTAACTCGGCGGGCGTTAGCCGAGTTGAATAGAACGTTAATCTTTCAACTCATATGAAATGTTCCTACTATTGAACTCATAACCATTCATTATTTGTTATAAAATACATCTCTTTAGAAATCTAGCCATCTAAATTGGTCGAAATTGGAGTCGTGATTTTGGTCATGCCCGTAAAGAAGCGAACAATGCCAGTAATGGTCAATAGTTCATGAGAAAGATTCCCGTTGCCCTGGGTAACGGGAAAATAGTTAAAGTTTGCTGAGATCCCCATTGGCTAACGTTTAAGAATGTTATTCGTGCGAGCGCGGAAACCATACAGTGTGTGTGCGATTTGGTCGCTTAGTGTGTGCAATTCCCGAATGATCGTAACATTCAGGCAACTTTCCAGCGAAGATTAACAGACAGTGTCTCAGATTTTCTGTCATTTTTTAAACCAATCTTTACTCAAGAAAAGGATAAGGCAATAATTCTTTGTAGATTTTATTGTGAATTCGGTATATAAAAGATATATGGACTGCATTAATTTTCGAGGCATGGCTGTTTTTATACTGGCTCTCGGGGACGACAGCCGCGCGCCTCGGGGTCATGGCAGAATGCGACGTCTTATCTCCCTTGAGCCTTTAGAAACAGCCATGCCTCTCATAGCAGTCAATATATCTATACTATTTTACCTAAATGTAGAGTAACGTCTGGTTAAAGGACGTTAGTGTCGGGCTTGGATTTGAACCCCGTACCTTGTGATCTGCAGTATCCACTAGACCACAACACCTTGCTGGAAGATGGAAAGAACAAACTAAACTAGAATTTGCATATATACAAACAGTTAAAAGGCAACGTCTGTTACATTTCTTAGTTTGCCTTTTTACAATTGTTCTATTCCAGAGCCTTTCTAACTATTTAAAGCATGATACAGTGTACTATTACACCACTCACTGAGTGACACTTACATATCTAAATTTAATCTACACGATCTCCAATCCAAAGGGAGCATTCCAGCCATTCTCATCCAAACCACAATTATGTTTGCATCTATAATCAGGTACCTAATCATACCTTCCTTAAGAACACAACTGCCATGCCTTGGCAAGATTCCCTCCGAGCAAATATCAATGGTCTTTTATCAACATATCTACCCTCGTAGCTAATAGAGCAGTAATTCCTATTTGAATATTCAAGTGCTAAAAAAAAAAAAATCATGAGAATCATGGAGGGAGTGCCCTAGCTTGCAAAACTGAACACAAACTTGTGTTGTGATATAGCACCGCAACAGGATTTTAACCTTCAAGCATCACTGCATCAGTTATTTCATGTTATTGTGGGTATACTGGTTTTTGAGCAAAACAGAAATATCAGCACATCGTGTGCATTGACCAAAAGTATTCGAATGACCGTGCAACTTTTGTTTTATTAAAGGTGGTTACACCTTGAAATATGTACAGGATAAGACAATGGATGTAGGCATGCAGGCAAGATAGCGTTTTTTCTCTGCATGTATAATGTACAAATTAATACAAAAACATGAGGATGTAATGATGAAAATATAATAGGTTTCATACTACTAATAAGAACAATATTGAATGGCTTTTCTTTCTTGTGACACTTGTGAAAGAGGGAGAGAGAGGATGAGAGAGCAAACGGGGAGTGAGAGAGAAAGAATGTGTGTCAAACAGGAGAACATGTCAATAACCGAATGAAGGAAAAGAAACAGCATGAATTTCCCATTATTTTATGTTTACACAAAGCAAACACAGACATTGGAAATAAAAGAAAGCATTAACTTTTTTTTATCTGTTATTCGCGTCGCCTCATTCTCAACATTTACCTTTCGAAGATATCATGAATTGCAACATGACCACACGAAATGCCAATACTTATGTGAGAAAATCAGCTTATGTTTCCATCCTCGGGCTGATAAGTTGGAGCGGAATGAATGTTATCGGCTTCTGAATGTCAACAAATCGTTTGCAATCTATGGGCATAATCATAAAGTAATATATAACGCTTTTCAAGTATTTGCGTCATTACTTTTTTTAATATCTTGATGTGAGAGGCAATATAAATCTATATATGAAGAAAAAAAGGGTGACATCATGACAAATACCACTATTTCATTATGCTTAGAGTTAACTCAACTTATCAATAACATTGGATGCCCAGCAGAAAGGCGCAAATGGAAGCATGACCAAATTTCTAGAAATTTTCATTTGATAGTCTCTAGCATGCTTTGACCGTATCTACATATCGTCTGATTGTGAACGCTAATAACTTAAAACTCTTCGAAATCATTTTTTCTTCCTTTCATAACAAAAATACAGAATTTTAGCAAATTATCAGATAGATTGTGCATTACTATTCATAAACATCATCGTAATTACTTTCTCTCCATCGACGACCACTCCATCTATGAAATCCTGTATGCATATAATTACATTGCGATCTTGACCGGCGTAGTGTGAAACCTAGAAATAACAAGGCAGTTATAATATCAGTTTAAAGTCTAGGTACAATACATATATTGACATGAGAGGCTCTATATGTTTTGCTTGTTTTATTTATTTACTTGCTCGCTGACTATAATCACATCTTCCACGATGAATGACATTTTTCCACTATCCAACTACACATAAAGAATGGTCTGTAATCTGGTATATACCCATCTTTTTTGGCACAGTAGTACACAGTTGGTAAGAAACAAAATTTACACAGACTAAGACAAAATGCGTTCAACTGCTCAGCTCAGAAAGCCTGAGAGTACAGTAGGCATAACAAGACAGAAGTATACATAATGAGACTATGTCTGATGTGCATGGTGATATAATTAGTTGGCTGTACTATCAGCGGTTTATGAATAGAAGCGCATTGCCCTCATCTACAACTCTGGGAAATACTATTTCATCTTAAGCAATATAGTGACATTATTTGTATGATATTATATTCTTGTGACAATCGGTCTGCCTTACCGCTTTATTTGAATTACCAAACCCTGGAACCCCTAAATTACCTAACCCTACCCCTATTCCTAATCCTAACCCACACCAAATTGCATCCCTAACCCTATACTTTGAAGAAATAACGCCCATGGCAAATGTTGGATCGCTAATATTCTCCCCCCTCAAGGCCAGTCAATGGTATATATTATATACCTTGTCGTATTGTTGCAATAGGAGTGTACACAACAACAAAAAGAATAGGAAAGACGTTTACTGCCGAAGAGTTCATTTTGCATTGCTGACATCACAAATAGTTCACCTTTTTCCATCGGGAAAAAGTGAACTAATCGTTATCCCGCCCCCAAATGGCAAAATTCAGCGAGCGTACGGGATTTCAAATGCCTCCAGCGGCCAACTCCTGCGGTTTCTCGGCACTCACGCCGTGCAATTTACGCTGAGCCGGAGTACCTGCACTACACTACTGCATATAGCGCTAGCTAAACATATTTACATCCTTCAATCGTTATTTGAGCCGTGCAATTTTCTTTGTTTTAATAATTGTTTGAATGTGATGTGAATGTGAGTACGGTACATTTTGTTACATGAGAGTCCAAGGAAAAATACAGGGGCAAGGTATATTAAACGAATTTACAATGACTCAGGAGCATAAATATTATTATATACTGCATGTCTAGATTCTAGGCCTATGATTGGTCAAATTTGCGGGCATAACATTCACTACGGACTGCTGGGCGGTATAGTAACAAATATTGACCGGGCAATATTAACAAAGCAAATTTATGCAAATTACAAAGACAAAGTTGCATAGTTACACATTGCGCGTCTTATTACAAACAAAATTACCGCGCAGGCCAGGGCTAGGGTATAGGCTTAGCTAGCTAATGCCGCTGCGCGTAGGCGCTAGATTAATTTTACGCGCGTAGCTATGGCAATTTAGATACGCGGGCGCGCGGCCGGCACCATATCATACATGTACGTATGATGAACACAGAACGAAATTTCGATAGAGCGATCGATGAGAACTACGTATACGGTACCGTATTTTATCTGTCTTTGAAATTAATTTCTGAGCAAATACACAAAGGATGCAGTATAATAAAACAAATATTGACTGCTTCTTTTTTGCGTCACGGTGAAAACCATGGCCCTCGGTGATCTCGCAACTGTGCCATGCCCCTCGACTGTGGTCTCGGGACATATCACAGTTGCGAGCTCACCTCGGGCCATAGTTTTCACCGTGCCCCTCAAAGCAGTCAACATTTGAATACTATTTGATGTTCTTCGATGCGAAAAAAATTATCTAGATCCTAGAGTCTCATTGTACATTTGTATTCTATTTTACCTAAATGTAGATTAACGTCTTGACAAAGGACGTTAGTGTCGGGCAGGGATTTTAACCCCGTACCTTGTGATCTGCAGTCGGGTGACTTATCCACTAGACCACACAGGCGCGGATCCAGGGGGGAGGCTGAGCGGGCCTTGCCCCCGCAAAAAAAAGAGAGAGAGAGAGAGAGAAGGAAGGAAAGGAAGGGAAAGGGAAAGGAAAGAGGAGAGAAAGGGAAAGAAAGAAGAGGAAGGAGAAAAGAAAGGGAGGAAGAAGGAGATCGGGGGCCGAAAGGGCCTTGCCACCTAGGCTGTTGCCTCCCCATCAAAAAAATAAGAGAGAAGGAAGGCAAGGGAAAGAAAAAAGGAAAAGGGGAGATAAAGGGAAGGAAAAAAATAGGAAGAATAAAACAAAAGAAGGGGGATATCAGTTGCAATTTTCCCGCAAACAAGTTGTGGATCGGGGGGGGGGGCAAAGGCTCTTGCCTCTCCCCCCTGGAAATATTGTGAGAGGATTGGGGAAAGCGAGTGTGTTTTTTTATTATAGGGGTGAGAAGAAATAAGCCCCTGAACACTGGCGTACTGATGGGAGGGGGTAGTTGCCCCCAAATAAAATTTAAACGTGGTTTATTTCTAAATCGATACCAGTGATTTACAAATGTTGCTGAAATAACATGATTTTCCGGGATTTTTTTCTCAATTTTCTTTTGTAAATTATACTTTTTTATGCGTTTGTTGGAAAATTACAAATTCCCAAATTTACAGTCAGGCAAAAAATATGCTTATTTAGAAGCCTTCATGTCAGCGCCTGCAGAACGGCGGGGCTAGAGCCCCTCACTTTTTTTAAACGTATTTTAAAGAGAAAAAGAAAGAAAGAGCAAAAGAAAGAATGAGTGACCTGCCAGTGCCACAAATGAGGTATTAAAATATGCTCATCTGACCGTAATTAAATACCTAAAACCCCTGAGCTTCCGGGGGCTCTGGCCCCTGATCCCACCAAGGGCCCTAAGGCGGGCCCCTGGATGCTCATCTGACCTTAATTAAATGCCTAAAACCCCAGAGCTCCATAGGGCTCAGCCCCCTGGACCCCCGCCAAATAGTGACCTGCCAGTATGACAAATAAGGTATCAAAGTATGCTCATCTGACGGTAATTAAATGCCTAAAATCCCTGGGCTTCCTGGGGCTCCGCCCCTGGACCCCATTTAGGACCCTAAACGGGCCCCTGAATGCTGATCTGACCATAATTAAATGCCTAAAATCCCTGAGCTTCATGGGGCTCAGCCCCCAGGACCCCCCGCCAATTAGTGTCCTGCCAGTTTCACATATAAGGTATCAAAGTATGCTCATCTGAACGTAATTAAATGCTTAAAACCCCTGAGCTCCATAGGGCTCAGCCCCCTGGACCCCCCGCCAATTAGTGACTTGCCAGTGTCACAAATAAGGTATCAAATTATGCTCATCTGATCGTAATTAAATGCCTAAAACCCTTAAACCGACCCCTGAATGCTCATCTGACCATAACTAAATGCCTAAAACCCCTGAGCTTCTGGGGGCTCCGCCCCTGGACCCCACGACAATTAGTGTCCTGCCAGTGTCACAAATAAGGTATCAAAATATGCTTATCTGACCGTAATTTAATGCCTAAAACCCCTGAGCTTTCGGGGGCTCCGCCCCTTGACCCTCGTTAGGGCAAAACCCCACTGGACCCCACGCCCCCAACATTTTTTGCTCATTACGCCACTGCCCCTGAAAGGTGAGCCCCCTGGAATGTTTGCCCCCAATTCCAAACTGCTTCCAGCGCGCCTGAAAGAGAAATAGAAAGAAAGAGAGAAAGAAAGAAAGAATAGTGACCTGTCAGTGTCACAAAATAATGAGGTATCAAAATACGCTCATCTGACCGTGATTAAATGCCATAAAACCCCTGAGCTTCCGGAGACGCTGCCCCCTAGATTCCACCTAGGGCCCTAAGGCGGATGCTCATCTGACGGTAATTTAATGCCTAAAACCCCTGAGCTTCCGGGGGCTCTGCCCCCTGGACCCAACCAAGGGCCCTAAGGCAGGCCCCTGGATACTCTCTTGACCGTAATTAAATGCCAAAAAACCTTGAGCTTCCGGGGGCTCCGCCCCTGGACCCCACGCCAATTAGTGTCCTGCAAGTGTCACAAATAAGGTTACAAAAAAATGCTCATCTGATCGTAATTAAATTGCCTTAAAACCCCTGAACTTCCGGGGGCTCTGACCCCTGGACCCCACTTAGGGCCTAGATGCTCATTTGACGGTAATTTGCTGCCTAAAACCCCTGAGCTTCCGGGGGCTCTGCCCCCTGAACCCAACCAATGGCCCTAAGGCGGGCCCTAAATGCTTATCTGACCGTTATAAAATGCCTCAAATCCCTGAGTTTCAGGGGGCTCAGCCCCCTGGACCCCACGCCAATAAGTGACCTGCCAGTGTCATGAATAAGGTATCAAACTATGCTCATCTGACCGTAATTAAATGCCCATATCCCCTGAGCTTCCGGGGGCTCCACTTCTTGACCCCCGCCGGGGCTTTGCCCCTAGACCCCACGCCAATTTATGCTACGCTCTACCTGATCGTAAATACTTTAGCCTCCCCCACCCACTTTCAAGAACGTTCAGCGGGGCCTGCATGTAAGAGTGGGGTGATGCGGATTTTTGTTCTGCCCCCACCCCCAAACATTTTTGCCTAATACGCCACTGCTGGTCACCATTACGTACCAATATTTTGCTCGCATAATTTCAAATTTGGGCCTCCCCCCTAAGAAATCCTGGATCCGCGCCTGAGACCACAACACCTTGCTGGAAGATGGAAATAACAAAACAAACTAGAATTTACATATATAGAAACATTCAAAAGGCAAAGTCTATTCCAATTCTTAGTTTGCCTTTTTACAATTTTTCTATTTCAGAGCCTATGTAACTCTTTAAAGCATGATACAGTGTATTATCACACCACTCACTGAGTGAATCTTAGATTTCTAAATTAAATCTACACACTCTCCACTCCATAGGGAACAATCCAGCCATAAACATTAGAATGTAATTATGAAAATATATTAGGTTTCATACTAATAATAATAACAATATTGAATGGCTTTTCTTTCTTGTGACACTTGTGAAAGAGGGTGAGAGGGGACGACAGAGCAAATGGGGAGTGACAGAGAAAGAGTGTGTGTGAAACAGGGGAACATGTCAATAACCGAATGAAGGAAAACAAACAGCATAAATGTCCCATTAATTCATGTATACACAAAGCAAACACAGACACTGATAATAATAGAGAGCATTAACTTCATATGTTAATAATTTACCCCTTTTTTAATGTCTTATTCGTGTCGCCTCATTCTCAACATTTACCTTTCGAAAAAATATATTATGAATTGCAACATAACAACACGGAATGCTAATACTTGTGTGAGAAAATCAGCTTCTGTTTCCATCCTCGGGTTGATGAGTAGGAACGGATTGAATGTTATCTGCTTCTGAATGTCAACAAAATGTTTGCAATCTATGGGCATAATCATAAAGTAATATAAAACGCATTTCAAGTATTTACGTCATAGCCTTTTTTATATCTTGATGTGAGAGGCAATTAAGTGCCATAATCAGTTTCTCCATTCTTCATTCAGCCATTTTCTTCGGAAGCAGACAGGTGCCACGTTCAAGACGATCAGCAGTAAACTTTATACTGTACCACAAAAACTAGTTTCTCCAAGCAAATTGGAATCTGCCGCATAGTCGTTATTATACAGTCAGGTTTATAGGCTCATACCGATTCCGGGGTCCTGTTTTAAGGATGGCCGATCTGACAGGGTTCGTGTTATCCTTTCTTTTTTGTCTTCTTTTACAATGTACTCCATCTCTGCAAGGTAAGGAATCAGGTTGATTTGTCAATTGAAATTTGGATTGATTGTTTGAATATGGCTGATCATGTTTCATGTTCTACGCTTGCACATTTTTTGTTCAAATATTTGTCCATTACAATTTAAATATTCAAAATAATAATCGTCCAAAATTGTATGAAATACTGAATGTGAACAATCTTAATGACTGCCTTGCTTTTATTATAGTTGTACAATGTTTTGCTATGGATTGATTTTCCTCCTTATCCGGATATATCTTATAGGTGAAGTAATCTAGATTTAAATTTAAATCTAAATTCATATTCAAATTCAAACTCAATTTCAATTCCAATTCCAATTCCAATTAATATTCAAAATTTAAACTCAGATGCTAACATTGAAATGACGAATTGGGTAAATCGAACATGATTTCTGTCGGATATACAATAGGGTATTGAAATTGCCCTTTAGTTGAATTCTTGAAAGTCTGTGCGATCGTGTTAGATCCCATCTTGATACAATTTCTTTCAAGATTTAGTGCGAGTCTATGGGTTGGTTTTTCATTAGTATCACTGATCCTCCCCCCTTGTTTGCGTCCAAATCCCGGTTCGAACGTCATAATAAAGCCGGATCAAGCGAATTACGCACCACGGACGTACTATAGCTTTAAGCAGGGAGGTGAGAGAAAGGAGTGGAAACTCTTGTAATTTATTTAAACGCATACATGAGGTCTAAATCGTAACAATGTCATGTGTAACATTCCACTTGGCTTTGAAGTTCCATGCTCCGAGCCGCTCTTCCACTGCGGCGAATTTCGGAGGTCAGGCACCAGCTTCACATTTATTTCAAAATATTAAATTACCGGCAAAATTTCAGTGTAAATTATAAAATTTATATGGGGATTGTATTGGGAATAGTGCATCAAACAATTTTTTCAAGTTTAGTACTCCGCCCTTCCTAGAATTGGTGTGCAAGAGTTGGTAAAAGAAAAAATTAGTTCCTGACAAAACTTAATATTTTAGGATAATGCGCTAATTTGTGCACGTTTAAATGTCCCGTTATTTAATCCTTAAATTACAATCTTCGATAACTTTTAGTTTGCTAATGCGTGTTTTCGCGTGTTTTTTGTATTTTTGCAGTTGGAAAAAAGGATGAAATTACACAAGTTTGTGTTCGCTTGTTCTACTCATTACACATACAACAATTGATGAGAAATCATTGAAAGGGACGGCGAACAGTTGCTGGGATACCCTTTTCTGATGTAGGAATTCTAAATGCTGACATTTCATGCGCTCTTTTATCTCACCACCTGGTCAACAGTGACAGATTAGCGCATAACAAACGAAGCGAAAAAGTCAGGTTTTTTCTCCTTTTCGCTCATAACGTGATAACCCCACAGGTGCTTGTACGAATCGAACAAATCAAAAAAAGAGTACATTTCAAGGTCAAGCTAATGGTGGTAGTTGTTTGCTTTTGTTATCCAAAAACCACCGTACTTTTGTATGTAAAAAAAATAACTTATGCCGGTTTTCCTGTGGTAGCGGGAATTTGTCACCCTATCAGAATTACTCTTTTGAGTGCGGATTCTTCTTGGAGTATCGGATTCCACCAAGTCGAAAGCAATCGAATAGTTGAGATTATTACCTTCACTGTGATAAAATAAGTGTTTCGATTCGTTAAGGATAAAAAAAAAACCACCGTACTTTTCAATATGAAAAGTGATCAATGATTAATCGATCGATATTCTGTTCTTCGGCCATAGTTCCCATTTAAAAGTCTTTGAAAAACTGATCCTATCTTATATAATAACCAAAAACCATATTGTGAACTTTTTACGGGGAAATTTTTATCTTGAATTAGTGTAAATTTGGAATCTTAAAAACGTGAAATTTAGGATGCGAGGGCCATTGACCACTTCCATGACGCTATACGTGACTATTGGGGCGTACGATTTTTGTCAAAGGAGGGTACGCGTGGATTTTTTTTTGTTTATTTCAGTGAGTATGGGCTATATAAGTTCATAATGGTACATTCTTGAAAAGTTTTAACGTAATTGGGTTCTTTTAAAGGAAAATGTAAATTTAACTTTTTAGAATCCAACTTCTCATTGATGCAAATGTTTCTCAGGCTGTTTTTCCATGTGTATGTGTATTAATTATATAAGTTTGCAAGTTACAAATGTATGTTCTGGGTTCTGTGGTAACATAACCCGTTGGG
Organism: Mesocentrotus franciscanus; assembly: GCA_037976565.1. Taxonomy (NCBI): domain Eukaryota; kingdom Metazoa; phylum Echinodermata; class Echinoidea; order Camarodonta; family Strongylocentrotidae; genus Mesocentrotus; species Mesocentrotus franciscanus. Next base: position 8,707,134 of record CP137679.1, read on the forward strand.
TTCTACCGTTTTCTGCGACTAGAACGTGAAAGCTATTCCTTTTTTGGTCGAATGCACAACTACACAGGATTTGGGTTAATCCGATTTAACGATCCCAGTGCACTGCCTCCAAGTGAACGCGCAAGAATTAACACGTAATCTTGAGTGTACAAAATAGGGGTCAACCAATTCATATGACCACGGTCAAAGGTCAAAAGGTCGATGAACGTTCAGTAAAAAAGTACTGTACACGCAATAAATTTCTATAGCTTTGAGGTAGGATCAGCAAATTCATACCACATAAATATGTCTTGGTCAAGTTCGAAAATTGGTTAAATCTGATTAAGGTCAAACTGTCAAAGGTCATAAGATAAATTAACTTTCAATGAAAAGCACGTAAACGCAAGAACTTTCTATAGCTTTGAGGTAAGATTAACAAATTCTTACAACTGGGGCCCGTTTCATAAAGCATTTACCGTAGCGGTAAGTCCCACTTTCAGCGGTAAATTCCAGTTTCTGCGGTAAATTTGGAAGCAGCGGTAACTTTCCGTTTCATAAAACTTTTCCGCTGAAAAAAAAGCGGTAAGTGGTCATATCAACCGTAACATTTACAGCAGCTCCTTGAGGTGTGGTAAGTGTTGTTATTGCTATGTTTTTCCATAGACCCGTGTACAAAAGTGTTCAAATAAAGCAATTGTTTAAATTTCCCATAGGCTGGTGTACAAATTTAGTATATTCTACCATTCTTTTCACTAACTTCACATTATTCAACATCCATGCCATTCAAACCTCAATCCGACAATACAGGGAAACATTCCCTATGTCATTAAGTTCACATCAATCCATCTTGCTTCGCTCCTTGAAAACAAGCCATCTTCATGTCCAATGAAGATAGACACCTCACTTGCATTGTACATGGAAATATCCATTCACTGATCTCCACACAAAGAACCATCCTGAAATGATGACAAAACAGATCAATTCATTAATAATCAAGTTTGGATTTTAATTCATTTGATCCCTTGCTCGAAGGGTTTATAGAAGAAGGGGGGGGGGGTGACAGTTTGAGGTTCTTTTGGGACAAAGTTTCTTATAAACTTTAGGAGCTTAACCCTACCCTAAGGCTAATACCAGCAATACATAAATCAATGCTTCACTGAGTGTTTGTTACGATTTGTTCAAGCATGACTGGTTGAGTTTTGTGCAGTAGTGCTAAAATCCATTGATTTATATGTTTGTTGCAAGTAGTCCACAGTCGGGAGGGTCACAAACTCCTCTACCTCCACTGTCTCATCTTGATTCCTGAAGAGCCATGTGATTAGAGATGAACTTGAGAGAGGTATCCACATTGTTTTGGAGTTGCACGCTCCTTCTGCTGACTGCTCCGCTTCAGCCACTCCTGGAGACAAGTACACTCGCATCTTTGTAACCAATTCTGACAAGCTGACTGTTCATGAATAAAAGATTAAGTGAAGAAGAAGGAAAAACATTTTCAAATATTGTACAAGCACTTTAAGATGTAAAGCTGACATCATTAGTGTATTTCTTCTTCTTTTTGTCTTCTTCTACTTCTTCTAGTAATCTTCAAAAGGCTATTAGTTTTATATAATTTTGAAAAATTGTTTTTGAGTTTCTGATGGTATAACTCTATTATCAAATGAACATTTACTTTTCTTGTATTTAAGAGATCTGTTGCTGAGCTAGCACCATGAGAGTCCCTGGACGGTGTGTCTGCGCTCTATAAATTGACATTCTTATAATTATAACCATAATGTTTGCTCGACAGGAGTACATTCCTTATTTTTCATGATTTTTACTTCAGGCACTGTCATCTCACCTCTGAGCTTTACACAGCAAGGTCCTTGTCATATCACCATATCATCATGAGCTTCTGTATTACATGTACAGGAACTTATTTGTATAGAGACATACAATGAATTCACTTTTGTGGCATGTTCATGAAAGCAGTGTACAACTAGAAATGCAATCGTGTCAGAACGATATGCGTGCAATGACGCCATGTTTTTACGTTTCAAACGAAAGAGCATCTTTCGGACTAGTTAGGCAGAGTATGAAATAGCATTTAAAATGGCCCTCTTGACAGATTTTAAAAATCCGGCTTCGAGATGCTCTGCGTATGGCCACTCAGGGTACGCTTGCAATATTTAAAGAATTTTGTAAACCACTCTCTTTTTTTCTATGATAATCCTATCGAAACACGTGATGTAAAATAGATTTATAGGACAACATGGCGACTAAAATGTCACGCTTGACCGATTTTAAAAATCCGGCTTCGAGATGCTCTGCATTTGGCCACTTAGAATGTGCCTGTAACATTTCAAGAAAAATAAAGATCCTTCTGGGGACCAAAAGCATGAACCCGATTTGCCCCATAGACAATGCGTGTAATGCATAGGCGGAAAACGTACAGGATCTGTATTATGACCGGACTTAATTTTTTCTTTCTCTCTCTTTATGTCTCTTTATAGGCCGTATTTGGTATCATTGGAAAATAAATTTCATGGTTGTTATTATAAACCACTCTTTTTTTTCTATGATAATTCTATCGAAACACGTGATGTAAAATAGACTTATGGACAAAATGGCGACTAAAATGTCATGCTTGACCGATTTTAAGAATCCGGCTTCAAGAAGCCCTGCGTTTGGCAACCCAGAACACGCTTACAAAATTTCAAGGAAAAAGGGGACGAGGGGGCGAAAAGCAGTCTGAAAAAAATGACGTCATGGCCGATACGTGTTATAACTTGGCGGAAACTCAGCAGAATTCGTATAGTGACCCTTGTTCATATGCGATTTACTCGAAATTTTCTGTGTGAACAAATACTATACTTGGTATTATTCGAAAGGGCACTTTATTGCGGTCGGTTTGACACCATTGTCACATGCGTGCAATGTACTGCACGCATTAAACACGCTAAATACGTAATGCATAGTAAATTCATCATTTTTGGCGATAACTTTGCGCTGACAACATTGAATTTTACCAAACTTGGCGGACAGTTGTCACATATATGGATACATATGTCTGCCAAGTTTCATTTATGTAGGTAAACGGATCGCCATTTTAGAGTAAGTTGAAGTTATTTCGGAATTAAGAAATGGCGAATTTGGAGGGCAATTTTCTCAAATTTGGTCAGCGTTTAGGTATATAATTTTGCATTTGGCTGGAAAGGGCATATCTTCAAGTATCTAAATCCCAAAAAGGGTACGGGTTTGCCAAGACACAATAGAGATACGGCCACAGAAAGAAAGCCAATCCCAGAACTTTAGAGGGCGCTACTTTTTTGGCATAGCCATTGGAGTGTGAAAATTGGCATGGTCATGTGTAATTGTGAGATAAAGATACTGTAAGATTTAAAAACAAAACGGAATTTATATGAGAAAGTTATGGCAGTTTTAGATTCTTAGGGTTCAATTTTTCAAGAATTTGATAGATTTTTGACGGAGTCGGTTTCAGATTTGAATTTTGAGTACGAAGATGGCATTTTGAAGGTCAGATTATGCATCGCAGATGAAGGAACATCTCTTAGACTATCTAAAGGAATTTGTTAGAAGTTTGTAGGATCTAGGATAGTGAAGATAGGAAGGAAAAAAGAAAGGCCTTAAAATGGACCAGAAACGGACAAAATGGCGTCTGGATGGTTTTGCATGAGCGATTTCAAAAATCGAAGAATGTAGTGACCTTGATGAGATGCTAGAGACCATGCCTCTGAAATTGGAAAGGAAAGGGACATGAGGAAAGCACCTAACTAGGAATAACAAGCACTATGTGCAAAACGAAAAGCGATTTCTTGACGATAAGGATAAGGAAAACCAGAAGAATATTAATGGGGCAGAATGTGAACGAAAACAAGGCAATGACGAAGGTCGTCATTGCAAAGAAGAAGTAAGAATATTAATGAGAACAATGTGAACGTAAACAAAGCAATGACGAAAATCGTCATTGCAAAGAAGAAGAAGAACTAAGAATACTAGAAATGCAATTGTGTCAGAACGATATGCGTGTAATGACGCCATGTTTTTACGTGTCAAACGAAAGAGCATCTTTCGGACTAGTTATGCAGAGTATGAAGTAGCATTGTCATGCTTGACATATTTTGAAAGTCCGGCTTCGAGATGCTCTGCATTTGGCCACTTAGAATGTGCCTGTAAAATTTGAAGAAAAATAAAGATCGTTCTGGGGGCCAAAAGCGTGAACCCGATTTGCCCCATAGACAATGCGTGTAATGCATGGGCGGAAAACGTACAGGATATGTATTATGACCGGACTTAAATTGTTTGTTTTTTCTCTCTTTTTATGTCTCTTTATGGGCCGTATTTGGTATCATTGGAAAGAAAATTGCTTAAATGGCCCCCTTGACAAATTTCAAAAATCCGGCTTCGAGAGGCCCTGCGTATTGCAACACGGAATGTCACTGCAAATTTTCAAGAAAAAATGAGAACGTTTAGGGGGCGAAAAGCAGTCTGAAAAAATGACGTCATAGCCGAAACGTATTATAATCGGGCGGAAACTCGGCGGAATTCGTATAGTGACCCTTGTTAAAATGCGATTTACTCACAATTTTCTTTGTGAACATATGCAATACTTAGTATCATTCGAAAGGCGATTCATCTGCGCGCAATGTATTGCACGCATTAAACGCGCTATTACGTAATGAATAGTAAATTCATCATTTTTGGCGATAACTTTGCGCTGACGTCATCGAATTTTACCAAACTTGGCAGACAGTTGTCACATATATGGATACATTGATCTGCTAAGTTTCATTTATGTATGTAAAAGGATCGCCATTTAAGAGCAAGTTGAAGTTATTTCGGAATTTTCTTGAAAATGGCGAATTTGGAGGGCAATTTTTTCAAATTTGGTCAGTGTTAGGGTATATAATTTTGTATATGGCTGGAAAGGGCATATCTTCAAGTATTTAAACCAAAAAAGGGTACGGGTTTGGCCAGAAACGATGGAGATACGGCCTCAGTAATAAAGCCAATTCCCAGAACTTTAGAGGGCGCTATTCGCTATTTTGCATAGCTATTCGAGCGTGAAATTCGGCATGGCTTTGTGCAATTATAAGATAAAGATACTGTGAGAAATTTAGACGAAACGTAATTGATAAAAGAAAGTTATGGCAGTTTTAGATTTTTAGGGGTCCATTTTTCAAGAATTTTAAAGATTTTTGACGGAGTCGGTTTCAGATTTAAATTTAGAGTACGAAGATGGCATTTTGAAGGTCAGGTTATAACTCGCAGATAAAAGAACATCTCTTAGACTATCTAGAGTAATTTGTTATAAGTTTGTAGGATCTAGGGTAGTGGAGATAGGAAGGAAGAAAGAAAGGCCTTAAAATGGACCAGAAACGGCCAAAATGGCGCCTGGGCGGTAAGCATGAGTGATTTCGAAAATCGAAGAATGTAGTGACAGTGAAAACAAGGCAATGACGATGTTCGTCATTGCAATAATAATTATAAAGTGAACAGCAGGGTTCGTTTTCGTAGAATTTTAGAACTTGAAGTAAGGGTGTAATAAAATATCAACTTTGAACAATACCGGTATGTAGAAAGGGATTTAGGGTTACCGGTACCAAACTTTGGGTCTGGCAATGTTGAATAAATTTAGGGTTAACATTATGTTTAGCGATAGATCCAGGATTAACGTTAAGAATTAATTTTGTGTTACAGCATAACCAGTAAACAATTGCCAATGTTGTAAAAATCGCTTACTTCTTTTAATTGGTAATACAGTGCTACATGTTTTACAAACTGCAGGTCAGTGTATTTTTACTTTACTATAAAAGCTATTGTAATTTATGGAAAGAAGTGTGGTATACTATTTTCCCTTCCACTCTTCATCATGTTTAAGCTGCTATCGCAATACAGAGGAAGATTTTCTAACTACCAATGATGAGCAAGATACATGCAACTTCACCAGCACCTGCAAAGTCGTATTGTATGACACTTTGTTCTGAGACAATAGCTCCACGTCAATTTCCTACACTATTAAACAATTTTTTTCATATCATCACTGGACCCAATACTAGACCAAAACCTAACCCTAAACCACCTCAATCCCAAATGCAACCCTCGGCCTAACCCTACACCTTTGACGAAATAGAGCCTGGAGCAGTCATTGCAGGGGCAAATGTCGGGTCACTCAAAATGCCATGACAGACTCACATGTTATGAATTTATCTCTGTTTATTTCCCAGATTGATTAAGACAGGGACGGATCCAGCCGGCGGCAAGAGAGGGGGCCCAAAAAGGGGCCCACTTCGTGCGAAAATTTGAAAATCGTGCCGGCCGATTTTTCGCTCAGTGGAAAGGAAGCCCACCTTTTTAATGCCTGGAACAGAATTATAAACATTTCAATGAATATTAACAAAATATGTATAAAAAAAACAAATGTAATAGCATTATTAATATTGCTTGCCATTGCTTTTCATATATTGGACCCCCCCACCCCCTTCTACATGAGCTTCAAATGTTAATTCTAAAAAGAGATATATTGGAAATTAAAATACATTTTATGAACACTACAGCAACTTGTTACTAGACATGTTGATGCATATCCACCCTTTGCACCCCCTCCAACTTGACCTTGACTTCATTCATTTTTAAATTTCCTTTTACTTGACAAAATAATCAAGTTGAAAGATCAAAGGTTAATATATGCTTACCTTCTCTTCTGACGGTCTGTTTTCTCCAGGACATTCTTGTTTCAAGCACATACTCAGAGGAGGCAAGCATTTGATTTGGTACTGGACAAGTCTCTCTGTAGATTTTCCTGTAAAAGAGAGGGGGAATTTAATTTTTAGAATAAATACTGAGCATGACCATTTTAAATATTGATGAGCATTTGCAATATTGACTGTGCTATTTTAATTTGGCTTTTAGAGAAAATAACCTCCTTCATTAGGCCAAATAACTATTTAAAAAACAGTTTCTTGTCCGCTATTTGTTTAAAAAGCAGGAGGCAGGGCATTACTTTTTTTTCAATTTTTTGCTATTTTTGTCCAAGATGGCGTCATGCTGATATAGCTTGCCAAGGTATATTTATTCACAGATATTGTGTTATTTGAGTATACTGATGCAATTTATGACAAAACAAATGATTTGTATCATTTTAGTCCACTTGCTAAGGTTCAGCTAGAAGCCATTTATACGAAATTACATCACAGCCTTTTTTTTTCTTCTTCTTCTGAATAGTTAATAGTAAAAAAAAAAAAAAAGGTGTTGGCGGGACGAGAAACTCTTATTTTGGTTAGTTGGCCTTTTAATTATAACAATGAAATTTATGTTTAATTTCTTGATCTATAGATCTGCAGGTAGTTTAGTTGCTCTATGTCAGTGTCAGTCTGGGTGATCTGGATTGTCTTGTAAACTGCTCATTCTATCAAATTGAGGAAATGCAAAATAAATAGAGAAAACAATCCTGTTCACAATAAAAAATAATTTCGAAGATAGAGGCAAAGCCTACAAAGAGATTATAGAAACACACATGCAGTCACTACATCCACTTTATACAGTAGTCTAGACTGAATGTTTTGGCAAATAAATATTTTCATTGTGTGCTAATTCGTCTTCAACAACTCTTAAACATATGATACTGGAAAGGCACGACAGCGACGAGTATCGATTCTGTTTACGGTACTTGGACTAACTGTTTAGGTGCGGGTTTTATCAGGTACTGGGCCGGGCAACGCATTGAGGAAGAGGGCGAATCATTAAAGACATTCAAGGGCAGGCCGGTAGCAAAATTAAATAGCAAGGTTCCGTTACTGTCAACAACAGTATGTTAGCTGTTAACAACAGTCACTGTTATAATGTTTGCATAGTCTAAGACTAGAGACAGAGCCGGGAGACAGAGTCTCTTAAGACTAGACCTTACATAAAAATTAAAGATCTAGACCTTTTAGGCTACTAGGCCTAGTTCTAGACTAGTTACTAGACTGAGTCTCGAGTCTAGATCTAGATTACATTTCTATTTCTCACTAGAGTCTATTGAAACCTAGACACTGTTTGGGTTTTTGCAGTTTACTGCAGGAGTTGTTATTTCGATAATTAGGATGAAATAGAACTGGAATTTTCGGTTCTAGATTAATTGAATCCGACAGCTCAGTCAACTCCAGATAACAGCATCGGATGACGGTAGGACTAATGCAAAAGTGCCCGGCACCAGACCGGGCGTTACACGCAGCTTCCGCTCTCGGTTCGGGCGCAAGAAATTTGACAAACACTCGCAAACGAGCTCTCACAATCAATCTTTGTTTAACCGCTGGAAAAGTATTTAGATATAAATAAGCACACATATGTCACAGATGATTGAAGACGACGGCGAAGCAAAATGGTTCATCTCTTGAAGGCGCAGGTCAAGTTTTAAAAAATGGATCAATTTTTATCATGGCCCAAGTTCAAATGGTTAACGAATTTCCAGGAAAAAGCACGGTACGAGCAATTATTTTTCTATAGCTTTGAGGTAGGATCACTACAAAGCCTGAAATTGCATAATTTTTTAAATATTTTATTTTTTTATTATTTTTTTAATTATATTTGTGTGTTTATTAAAACTTTCAATCATATAAAAATTACAGATTTATAAGTCATTGGTAATAATTAGACAAACAAACAAAAAAACAATATGTATAAATACAAATACACATATATACCAAACCATAACATTAATATAGTAATGATAATAATGATAGTAACTATAATAACAGTAATAATAATAATAATAATATTAATAATAATAATGATAATAACAATAATGAAAGGACAAGAAAGTTATACAAAACCATTACAGAAAAAAAAGACCTTGAATTTACCCAAAACATCCATCACTGGCGCACACGAACATGGTCTTGTATGGTTTTAATTTTGTAAGATTCTCTACAAAAAACAAAAACAAAACAAAAAACAAAAGACAACATTCTAAACTGCATAGTTGATATTAGTAATGTCACCACACCGTCAGTTTCTGTGGAATCAAGGTGAAAAGGCATCATGTATTGTGTATGCGCCCCTGAGGGATACTTTGTATACACTGTACACATAGAAATCATAATTTGAACTACAGTGCATAAAGCGGAGTGAGGGGTAACAGGAATAAAAGTTAAATCAACATGAGTATCATAAGTCAAATCGCCATTTCTTAAAATGCGAAACAAGCTTGTTTCTTTTTTTTGCTGAGAAATATTCAATATCTTTTTTTTTATAAAATAAAACTCTTAAAAAGATCAACACTTGGTAAATCCCCCTTAAATTTACAAATATAAATATAGTATTTTGCCACTAACAAGAGATATGTAATGAATCTGTCTGATGAAAAGCCAAACAGTTTTTCAAAATTGGTAAGGTTAAAATTATTAATATGTTTTTTTTTAAATTATGTTTAACAAATATGTCCATATTGGGGTCACCTTTTCACAATCACAAAACAAATGAGTAATTGATTCATCCTGGTTATCACAAAATACGCAATTTGGTGAATCTTTTCTTTTAATTTTATCCAAAAAGGCATTTAAAGCTATACTATTATGACAAATTTTAAAATAGAAAGAACGCAATCTAGTTTCAATTGTACACGTGAAATTAGCCTTGTGTACCTCTTCCCAAAGGATATGATCCGGGACTGTTATTTTACTATTCCAATATTCATATCTCTTGTCAAGTGGATAGGAAACGTTTATTATTCTATAAGCATGCTTGGGAACTTTTTTTTGCAGTAATTAATTCAGTAACCAAGGAATCATGAATATCCAAATTATACCAACATACATTTTCTAACCATTCACTGGGAATATTTCTCATTAAAAAATTGAATTTTCTTCTATCTGTCTGAGGAATGCCAAAATCTAATATCAATTCTTCAAACAATTTATAACCAGAGAAGGGAGGGTTCAACAGATCAGAAATCACCAAGATTTTCTTATCAAACCAGGTTTCATAATAAATATGATTTTTGGATTTCGAACGAATTAATCTATTAAACCACAATAATTGACAAGCCACAATTTCAGAATATTTACAATCATAAGTTTCTAAAGTTGCATGTTCTCTATAGATATACCAGGTACGTAAATAATCCGCCACTTTAGAGTTTCTCAAAGATTGTAAGACTGATTCTGCGGCATATGAATTCCAAAGAATATGGGGATCTCTATGAAATTTTTCCAAGGCTGATAGTTCAATTGTCTTCCAAACAGAATCATAATTTTCATCAAATAAATACTTGACCCATGTCATTTTTTGAGCAAAAGCAAATGCCCATGGATCATTTTGAGACCACACTGAAGATAATCATTGTACAAGATTTTTCTTTTAACTCTATCTTTACCACCACTCCAAATAAATTTAAAAACAAACTATTCAACTCATTAAAAACTTCTGAGGTATTTTTATACTAAGAACAGAAAAAAGATATAATAATTGTGGAAGAACAAGGGACTTAATTACACATACTTTACCAATTAAAGAAAGGTTTCTCATTCGCCAGCAATTTATAGTCTGTTTCATTCGTTTTAATTTTTCTTTATAATTAAAATCGAATATCAAACCCAAATTCAGTGAGAAATTAACTCCCAAAGATTTAAATTGAGAGATCTTCCATGTTATACCCTGGTTTCTCAACGGAAAATCTTGACATCCTCTTTTAGATCCGATCCAAATTGCCTCTGTTTTAGCTATATTAATCTTACAACCAGAAAATCTACCAAATATATTCAAAATATCAAACAGTGTTTTAAAGGAATCTCCAGACCCATCCACAAAGCAGACAGAATCGTCAGCGAATAAAGAAATCTTTACTTCTTGGTTATTGATTGTTGTGCCCCTAAGCTGTTCATTTTGTCTAGCTGATAAAGCCAAAATCTCAATAACAATCAAAAAAAGATATGGAGAAATAGGACAACCTTGAAAAATACCTCTTTGCATAGAGATGCGATCAGTTAAAAAACCATTGTTCATTACATATGTTTTTCGTTCAGAATATAGGGTCTTTATTCATCCAATAAATGTATCACCGAAATTAAACTGTTTTAATGTCTGGAACAAAAAATTATGATTAACACTATCAAAAGCCTTCTCAATATCAAGTAATATTATAGCTCCAGGAACTTCATTTGTTTGAGTATATTCAATAATATCAAATATTAATCGAATATTATGACTTTTATTTCTGCCTTAAAAAAAAACAGATTGATCTGGGTGAATAATTGTTTGCATAAAGCGTTTTATGCGATCTGCAAAACACTTTGCTAATATTTTATAATCAACAGTCAAAAGGGTTATAGGGCGATAAGTCTTAATCAACAAGTGGTCTTTGTCCTTCTTTGGGAGAAGAGTAACAACACCATTTCTTTGTGATAGAGACATCATCCCGTTTTGTAAAGAAAAGTTAAAAGAATTCATCAACATATCCCCTATATCAGACCAAAAGGTTATATAAAATTCAATGGGAAGTCCATCAAATCCGGGAGTTTTGTTCATATTCATGGATTTCATGACAACAAATATTTCTCGTTTTGAGAGAGGCTTTTCCAGGATGTTCTTTTCATCATCGGTTAATTTCAGAATATCCAAGTCATTAAACAAGTCTTGATTTACATTTTCATTTGCCATATACTGACAGTCAGGATTGGAATACAGTTAACTGTAAAATTTGTGTATTTCACTTAATATCTTATCTGGGTCAGAGGTTAAGTTTCCCTACCTTACCCTAGATCTTATCATCAAACCTTTAGTTTTAAAGTCATAAAATTTATTTAATTGGTCTTCTAGCTCTTCAAGTTTTAATAAAAGAGGTTTATTTTCAGAAACATCACTGCTTAATTGTATTTTTATTTTGTCAATCTCTTTCATGAGTAGATCTTTTTCTTTATTTCTTTCCTTTTTTTCCTAGCAGAATATGCAATACTAGATCCAGTTAAAACACATTTAAGGGCATCCCACTGAATATTAGGGTTACAGTCAGACTCTTTATGAATTTCTTTGCACTCTACTATTTTTTCCTTAATCAATTTGATAAAGTCTGGATCATGATTTAAATAGTGACAATTAAGCTTCAAAAAGCCTTTCCCTCTTAAAGGAAGATTATCTTTAAATTGGACTGATACTACTGTATGATCAGATTGGATACCTGGATAAATTTTAGATTTAACAGAATTACTTATAAAGTTACTGGAAACTAAAATGTAATAAAGTCTTGATAAAACTTGAGGATTTTTTTGGTGCCTCGTGTATTGTCTTAATGTTGGGTGAAAATGTCGCCAAACATCAACTAAATTGTATTCTTCAATAATAACTGAAAGCATATTACTAACCCTAATATTAGAATGGCGTTGTCTAGTGCCTTGAAATACAAGGGCCCAATCACTGCATTAAAATCTCCACCAATGATTAAAGCAGAATTATCAAATTTGTCAATTTCAGCAAACACTTCCAATAAAAAATCTGGGTCATCATTTTTTTGGGCATAAATATTAACTAGGGTCACCAACATATCATTGAGAATAAGATTTAATATTAGAAATCTACCATTTGGATCATAAAATAAAGAATTTACTTTAACTGAAACAGAGTTTCTTATAAGTATTGCTACACCCCGACTGTTTGAAGAGTAACTTGCAAACCAACATAATTCATCCCATTGTAATTTCCAAAAATTATTATCATTCTTATCAGAGTGGGTTTCCTGTAAAAATATAATGTCGCTTTCAATGTTTCTTAAATAATGGAAGACTTTTCTTCTTTTGACATGATCCTGTAAACCCCTACAATTGAAGGTGCTCACTTTTACTTTCATTCTTTTAAAAAGGTATCATTATGAGAGTACCATCCTTTGTAATAGGTTAAGAGTACAGTGCACTGGACATACTGGAATGTATATACATGTAAGCATATAATCTTCATATTGATACAGGTTAATATAATGGTTTGGAATGCAGTAACAAAAATAGAGTTAGAACATATTTTCTTGTCACAAAGATATAAACAAAATAGAATAAAATACAAAAAAATAAAAAATAAAGATGAAATATACCAAAACATTAGAGGCGAAAATCGCAGAGCGCAGATGCACAAAAACATCAAGACTTCAAATAAAAAACAGTCTTGACAAGTGCAAAAATAAAAACCAACACATCGGTAGAAAACAAAGAGTTATTAGACAGTGCATAAAGGCACCAAATCTTGCTGGTTAGACTTGAACATTGAGAATTGTAACAAACATATATATTTGACCCCCCCTAAAAAACAATAAAAAAAACAGAGCCAAAGGAGCTCTAAAAAAAAATTGGATATAAAAACATCAAATATCACCTAAAAATAGTTTGACATAAAAATATCAATCTGATAGCACACAATAAGTTGGTACAGTATACATCTGCAACAATTCCAACAATTTTTAAAGATACATGGATTAAGAAGAAGAAAAAATTGGTCAAGCTTCATGGCAGGTCTCAAATGAAAAAAAAGAAGAAAGAAAGAAAAAAAGGATTCAGTAAACACATGCATGTGCATGTCTGATAATAATAAGTTGTCAAGCAACTATGATTACTTGCTCTAAAATTCAGTTTTACTCAACCACCATATACTGGGAAAAAATCCCAAAGGGTGAGAATGACTGTGTGGTCAAATATACTGTGTAAATACATGCTTCATAAATTAAATGAACTTAGTTTGTATTAACAAGTTTACGTTTAAAATTGTTACGGGTGATGTCCTCTACCCGTTGTCCCCAGGTCCTTACGTCACTCAACAGACGACAAAGTTACACAAAGTGGTTTGATTTCAGGAACCGATCTTATTCAATCGTCATTTCGAGCTTCGTTCTTCAACTCCAAAACTAAACTAACTCGTCCTCAGGACAAGTACGTACATTGTATCTCGATAAATTCGATACACCCATCACACTCCCCCTCATAAATTAGCACTTATACAAGGAGGAGTAGTGCTATACAAACATTTCTTTTTCAATGTTGTTTCAGCAACTGTTGTAATAATACAAAAACCTGAAAGTATTTATGAGTATGAGGTTTTTGTAGATTTAGAAATCTGATAAACAAGTCAGCTTGTAAACTTATTCAGTACCAGCATGCAAATGGTATCACAGCGTTGTCCAGTGGTTTCTTTTCATACAATACAATTGAGTATGAATAGCTATAAGTAAAAACATTAACCATTCTTCTAGCATCCTGCTCTATCATTTTTATCACTGACTTTTGCATATATCAGAAGTCATTTGTACTTAACATAAAAAAATACAATTCAAATCGCAGAGATGTTCACCTTAAATGACATATCAATTTTAATATGTCTTCATGCTTCTTCGCAATTTTGAATCTAAACATATTTCTTTGCATAAAAATAATAAGCAAACTTCAGCAACATGAAACCTGTCTGAAAGATAATATGATATAGCCTTCACGTCTGTTGAAGAAACATGTTACTATTAATCTAAACTTTTGCGTTGTAGTGCAAAACCATATTATCTATGTTGGTTGAGTACTGAATATTTTCAAGAATATCTTTGTATTACTTTATATCCATAATACCTAGGGGGAAAAACCCCGATTTGGGGGGTTTTGAGACATGGGATGTTGTAAAAGGTCGGTTGGTATGAACGTGTTCAGGGGACCTCCCTGCACAATTTCTAGGTGGACGACCTTGACAATTTTTTGCTGAAAAAAAATGGCGGCCATTTTTTCAAAATGGCCGCCGTGAAAAACGAATTTTCAACATTTGGAAGATAATCTTGTAACAGAACATCATTTTCCCATGTATGTGGTATCATATGAAAGGAAATTAAATGATCGACAAGATGGTACCAAATTCATGATGATTTAATTCACTCTAAATACTATTTTTTTGCCTTAAATATGATTTTTTAACATTTTTCCCTAAAATATGAATTGCACTAAAATACATATTTCTCCATATTTCAAAGCCATTTGTCGCTGAAGAATCGAAATGTCTTGAAAACTTTGCTGATATTAGTTAAATATTATCTGAAAATTACAGATTTGTTGCTTTAATGCAGAAAAAGTTATAGCGTAGCAAAGTTCACACTTTGATATTTTTCATATTTGGACAATTATGCACTGGTCAGTTCCCTGATAATACGCTAACGTGCGTCGGCATTGCGGCATATGTGTCGGGTTGGCAAGTCCGTTGCAACTGAAACGCTAATTCTCTTCTTGCATTCTATCTTTTTTCTTAATTATTGAAGGGATAGTGAACAGGGAAAGTGAACAGGAAAGGATTAGGCTGGGCGACGGGGGAGGAACTAGAGGAATGCCCCCAACACACACACAGCTAAAATTCTTCTGGGTTGAATGTCCGCATGTAATTTTTTAATAAATTCCCCCTAAAATTAGCAATTATGAATTGTAAATAATACAAATTGTGCAAGGTAATTGTAGAATCTTCCGTTTTGTTTGACATTGGCCCCGCGTTATAAATAGTTGATATTAATCGAAACTTATTTGCGATTGCTATCAATCGCAACTCGCAATTGATTGGAAGACTTGCGATTGAATTGGATCAATCGTAACTCTTTATGAGGCGGGGCAATGGTCATATAAATCAAAAAATCATGTCTGGATTTACAAATATTTCAATAAAGTTCTATAAATTACTTAACAGATCGAGTTGTTAGCAATATCAGTACATGTAACAATCTACACACTTTGGATCATGCATGATAACATTATAATTATATAATCTACAATTTAAAGTTGTGAAAGGCTATGACCTCTACTTGAACTGAGAAACAGAAAATCAAACAATACATGTACATTTCGTCTAGTATAATGATAAAGGAACTATCAGAAACTTTCTAACCAGCTATTGTGCTTTTTAGTATGAGGTAGAAATTTCAGTTGCAGGATTGAGGATGCAGTAAGTTTTGTTAACTCAAATCAGATTATTTCTACTTCTAAGCCAACTTTTGGATTATTGATAAAACATTATCTAGCAGCTTATTCTAGTATCTTCCTGTGTAATCATCTGGCATCACTATGGAGCAATCCTGAAGATTCTTTTCACGGACTCTGTAAAACAACATTACCTGATGAAAATATAAGAGTAAGTGAACCAATATAATTATATATTTTTTACCTGTTCCACTTTAACACTTGTAGATTAGAATAAACCTTAAAGGCATTGTTAAACAATGTTTCCAGTTTTACAAATCTGGGATGCATGGCCCTACGTGGGATCAGTGTCTGTGATCTGGTGTAATATTGAAGCCCTAACAAAAATTGCGCTTCAAAATGATCATGAAGTGCTTCAAAAAAGTAAAAATCTTTGAGTGACCGGTTTTACCATACTCATTTCCCCCAATAGACTGTAGTGTTATAAAAACCGTTCGGAAAACGGTTTTTGAAATTTCGATTTCCAATCATAAATATCTTGATAATCAAACATGCAATTGGCTTGAAAAGTCATGGGATTCATTTCTGACCTAAAGGTTTATAATTATGATTGCATCATGAGATAAATCCAGGATTCTGTTTAGAATCAGAAGCAAAGTTACCTAACACCTTTAATATTATGTAGCATAAATTTCGTTCCATTCTTGTGTTTTGGATCACAACACTTAAATCGGATTTGCGACCTTTTGTGATGACTTACATGTTTGTTACATCCAATGCTCCTGTTAATATAATACTAGTTTACCCATTACCACCCCCATCTCACTCTTGTTTTGTAATTGATATAGGTATCAGAAGCTGACATTAACCAAAGCAACCTCATACTAGATGAATTTCAGAATTCCTGGATCTGTCTTTTAAGATCTTACAAGATTTACAAGAAAGAGTAAAGATTTGCCTGGTATAAATGTTAAGTAACAATTTAAAGCTAGATTTATATCAAATATGAATAGAGTGTAACTTTTATTACAATGATACCCCACCCTCTTTATATTGTAGGTTCCTACAGCAAGATGAGTAACAAGCCAAGCAAACGTGTGGCAGATAGTGCCATGTCCCTGAAGCATGTGCCTGCTAAGAAGTCTTTCAAAGATATGAGCACTGACTACACAAAATGCATCATATGCCAAGAAGAGTCAATGATGAACCTATTCTTCATCCAGTTATCCAGTTATTCAAAGCTTATACAAGCCATGTTAGCTCGGCAAGATGAAGTGTTTAACAAAATTCACACCGAGTCTGCATCAGAAACCTGGTTGGAGGAAAATGCACCACGGTGGCACGCAAAATGTCGTAACTGGTACATACAGGAGAAAAGCTACCAGTGTGCTGAAAAGAAACGTCTTGCTGATAACCTGAGTACAGTAGGTGAGTCTCATGCAGGATGCAGCTCATCGCAGTCAAAGCAACCTGTCAAGTTAACCCGTCAGAACACTGAGAGTTTTGAAGCAAAGAAGACATGTGTAATTTGCAATAAGAAGTGGCAAAAGGGAAAGGAGTCAGTGTGCAAGGTATCAACAAAGAACAGTCAAATGTCAATTGAGGACAGGGCAAGGAAGCTGGGCAGAGATGACATTTTACAGAGACTGATTGGGCAGGGACATGATATGGTTGCCAATGATATAACCTATCATTTACCATGCATGAACAAATTTAAGGCTCTTCGCATTCATTCTGGTCAGTCAAAGTTAAACCCTTATGATGTTGCATTCAGCAGTCTAGTAGATGAGCTGGAAGCTCCTCTTTTCCACGATCTGTCCGGATTCCTCGTAGAATCACTCCGCGATAGGTACCGAGACATTCTTGAGGAGCTTGGTGTCGATAAAGGAGATCAATACCGGGCGACTGTCTTGAAACAGAAGTTACAGGAACACTATGGGTCACGTATTTCAGTCCTCGATCAAACAAAAGGTTCGGGATTTATATGTGCTTCCACAGTACCACTTGGTGACGCACTGGATAAACTGAGGCGCCTAGAAGGAGATGGTATCAAGGAAAAACACCATACACTCCTGCAAGCATCAAAGATTCTTAGAGCAGATTGTGAAAAGTGTAAGAAAGAGAACCGTGAGAAAAATTCAACTGAGATATCCTTCACATCTGCGTACAATATGGTTCCAGACTCACTCTTCAACTTCTCAGCAATGCTGCTTAAAGACCATGTACCAGAATTGGGTGAAGGAGATAGAGTGAATGTAGACCAGGCATCATCAGAAAAAGCTATCATCATGTCACAGTATGTCCTACAGCATGTATTTGGCATACCCACACCTTTAGGAATTGCCACTGCATACTACATATTCAATCAGACACGAAGCAAATCACAAGTAGTGATAAACAACCAAACTGGCATGGGGATTAGTTATGAACGTCTTCATCGGCAACTGACAGCACAGAGTGTGAAGGCCATGCAGCAGGTTGAAACTGATGGTGTTTACGTCCCAGAGACAATGGCAAAAAACTGCGAAATTCCCCATGTGTTTGCCATGGACAATCTGGATTGGAAGAAGAAAACACTTGAAGGTGGGAGTTTCAATGCTACTACTGCAATCATCATTGAAAACCAGGAGTTGAAGAGGGCCCAAGCAGGTACTAGACTGCGCACTTCCATGTCAGACATAAGAAAAACTCTCTCTAACGTTGAAGACCCACCTCCTTCTACATGCCATATCTCAGCTAGAGACAGGCAGACATCTAGGTCACTTCAATGCATAGAGAAACTGGAGAGTCTGATGACTTCTTCAAATGGCCAGGCTGAGGATGTTTTGCTTATGTGGCGTCTCGGTAGAATGATCGCAAATTAGCAACTGTTGGATGCTCCTACAGATTTAGAAGCAGGACTTCCGGGCTTTTCTGCATTCTGTGCTGACCTCCACCCACATAGACAGGCGAGCATCATTAGCTATCTTCCTCTGATCCCATCCTCTCCAACTAACCCTACTGTACTAAAGGAAATGATGATTCGACTTGTCAGGACATCACGTGCACTTGGCGACAAATACACAATTATCACTGGAGATCAGGCTACATATGAGCTCGCCGTAGCCATCAGAGACAAGCATCGTAGTGAGTTCAGCAATGTGGTCTTACTGCTGGGTGGCCTTCATCAAGCTCATAACTACATGAAAGCAGTTTGCAAGATCATCAGGGAGGCAGGTGCAGAAGATCTTCTCATTGCATCTGGTCTATGCCAGGAAGGGACTGCCAAGAAGATGTTTGGTGAGAAAGCTGACTACTACCAGACCATACATGCCCTCAGAATCCTAAGCGAAGCTATGTGGCGCCTCTACTGGGAAGCATTCGAGAAATGGGCTGCAGACAGAGAAACAGATCACTGGCAGCCTCATGTGGAATCTGTCTTGAAGATGCTCTTTGAAAAAGACATCACTGCCACTGAAAAGTTGCAAATGATTCAGAATTCCCATGAACAGTTATCAGCCCTGCGAGAACAGATGATGCTTTTCCAAGAATCAATGGTTGAACAACCAACAGCAACCCTCTGGTCCACCTTCCTGATTATGTCAGATGTTCTCCATAGATTTATCTACTACCAGCGAGAAGCTGATTGGGTAGGACATCTCTGTGAATCATATCGAATGCTACCTTACCTCACAGCAGCAGGGCATTACAAATATGGGCAGCAGTCTCTGCCTCTCTATCTTGATGAGATGAAGAAACTTCCTGAAACAGCCCCTGATGTACATGAAGCACTTGTGGCGGGTGCATTTGTTGGAAGGAGAGCAGATGGCAAGCAAAATTGTGTTTCTCCTGACATGCTTCTTGAACAGACTTATAATGCGGATGCCAAGGAAGCTAGCGGTCTTGACGGAATTACACTAAACCCCGCCGCACGGATGAAATGGGTTTACACAAAACCCATCACTGCATCTGTCTCTGCACAGTTGAAATCAATGCTGCATCTTCATTCACCCAGCCCTCACCATGAATCTGTTGTATGTCGAGTAACACGGGATGCAGAGATGGTCATCAAGGTAATGGCAGCAGTCGAGACGAATCCATTCAGTGCAACCACGACATCCCTGATAAATGTGGCAACTGGGCAATGTGCTGATTGCAAAGTTAAGGACAACTTGACCAGTGTTAAACAAATAGGCCTGGAGGCACTGTCTAAGTCATTGTCCAGTCTTCAGAAGAAGACAAGTATTGTGAAGCTGAACACGTTCCACACACAAAACAAGAAACAAAAGAAGTCTGCGTCCCAAACAGCTACATCAGGGAAGAGTAATGAAGTAACTGCTCTTCTGCGTATGACACAGATCATTGCTAGTGGTGGAGAACTTGACATTGTTGACTTCATAGGGAACCACGAATGCAGTGAATACCCACCGTCTCTCTTTCAAGATGATGGCAGAATGAGAAAAGGTACCAAATCAAGTCTAGTGAAAACCCTGAAAGAGGTGACCAAAGTTACCAGCACCCCTGATCTACCCCAACATGACAGAAAGACAGCAGTAGTCATTGATGCAATGTATGCTATCCGACATTGGTCTTTCCACAAAGGCGAAAGATTTGGAACCATTGCTGAAAGATACAAATACCTGCTACTGAATGATGTGCCTGCTGGTACGGAGTTCATACACTTCTGCTGTGATAGGTACAGCGGCCCAAGCTTGAAGTCCGCTGAGCAAGAGCACAGGTATGCCCGATCTAAACCTGCCCGAGATTATGAAGTCACTGACTATTACACAGCTCCTGACCCACAGGAATGCTTTGCAGTGGCCGCAAACAAGGCTAATCTCCAAAACTTTCTCTGTGAGAAATGGTGTGAGAATAAGCATCTGGATGACAATGTTGGCCCAACCCATCTCTACCTGGGTGGTGGATTCACAGAAGAGACTAAGACTGTATTGATCACAAGAGAGTCTGTTATGCATATTCCAGCTCTTGAATCGACTCAGAAGGAGGCTGATACAAGGGTAATTCTGCACACCCTGTACAGTGTTCAAAATGACAAAGTTGAAAGGGTAGTTATCCATGCCAATGACACAGATATCATTACCATGTGTCTACACTATGGAGCGACATACCTGAAAGATCTACCAGAACTATGGATGAGGACAGCCAAGGACTCATACTTACCGATCCATGAAATGGTGTTAGCACTGGGAGCTTCACCGTGTCGTGCAATGCCCTTCATCCATAGCCTGAGTGGCAGAGACACTACAAGCTATCCCTACTTCACCGGCAAGAAGGCATGGTTCAAGCGCAGCTTGAGTCTTGACACACCCACGATTGAAGAGTTTGGTGAGAACCCCACTGACGTTGTATCCGGAGACCTAATCAAGGAGGCAAGAGCCATCACGACATCTGTGTACACCTCGGCAAGTGATGACTTCAAGGAGTCTGATCTGGGCATTCTCAGGGCACACACGTTTTTGAACAACAGATCTACTCTCCTAAGGCTCCTGCCCCCCCACAGAAGACGCATTTCTTTTACATGTAAAGAGAGCTGCCCTTGCAACGATGATAGATAAGACAGCACACATTGCCAAGCCTCAAATCCCACCCTGGACAGAATTTGGGTGGAATCTGGATGATCAGCACGTACTTCCTGTTCCAAGTACCCACCAAGCCTGGCCCGTTTCGATGAAGAAGGCTATATCATGCGGATGTACTAAAGGGTGCAAGAAGAACTGCTCATGTGCTAAGAAGGAAATACCATGCTACATAGGGTGCCGCCTCCAAGGACTATCAAGCAAATGTAGGAGGATGCAGGACATCGGATGCGACCTCGGAGCAGCGAAAATCAGTGACTGTAGCAGCGACTCGGACAGTAATTAGGAAAGAAAAACAGTGATGTCGGAAATGAAGAATAGTCGCTTTAAATGCAACTAACTACGTTGTACTGGGGTTGAATAACATTCTCAAAATGCGACTTCGTCTCTTATTTTCATCTCAATTCCTTTTAAGTTAAATATTAACATTATCATCAATATCTTTATTTACATTTAATCAGGTATTTAAACTGTAATTTTAGTCAAAACAGCTACAACAGTATAATC
Source organism: Mesocentrotus franciscanus (assembly GCA_037976565.1). NCBI lineage: Eukaryota > Metazoa > Echinodermata > Echinoidea > Camarodonta > Strongylocentrotidae > Mesocentrotus > Mesocentrotus franciscanus. Next base: position 8,729,083 of record CP137679.1, read on the forward strand.
AGAAGGAAGTTAAGTGAACACTAAATAGAATTCAAGACTTGGTGACAAAAACCCTTTTTGATAGGTATCAAATCATTTGAAAACTTTGCATGTATATCTGCAAGTTTTGACTCCCACTGTGCATTTTCTATTCAATACGTTACTCATCCCTAAACCAAACATTCAGGGGCAGCAATATCTTGTCATGGCGGGAAGGGGGGGGGGGTGGAGGTGCGATATTTTAGGAAGCTCGGCAACTGAAGGTGGAAGGATCTGTTCCTCCCCCCCCCTCCCCCACTAAGATTTTCATTTGAGATATTTTGGCAACGCCCTAGTGTAAATCTTATTGGGAGGTCGCATATTGACAGAATGACCAAAAGACAGCACTTTTTAGTTTTAACTCTGCATTTTAGAGCACTTTCAATCAAATAGGAATATCAGGATGTGATCTTGATTTCTATACAATTTTTGCTGTCTCTAAATTGATATAGGTAGCATTAAAACCATCATTTTGATAATAATTCTACATCCCCCCCTAAATTTCAGTGTGGGGAAGAAAAATTGCCATGGAGAGCCCCGCACTGACCCTGCATTTCGAAGTATAGCCAATGTTTTGGAGTTAACATTATCGAACACTTAAAGGACAAGATCGATGTCATAGTAACTTGTGCAGTTCAGACATCTTATAGGCCTATACCATTTCATATCTGTTTTAAATCAAAGTTTACTACGCTTAGGAGTGTAGCCCCTAGCTGTGTGTAGCGTACATATTTCAACATTTGGAGTAGTAAAACTTTGTATTCTGTAACATGAACCATTGTTTATTTTGTCTTTTCTATATTTATCTTGTTAACCATTTCAAACTTTCCAGAGGGGAACGTACCCCCCACTCCCTTTCGCAACCCCTGCAAATGCCGATTGCACAGTTATTATGTAGAAATGGAAACAAATCCAAAGAAAGAGATAGAATGCTCAAATTTCGTGTTTCAGTTGAAAAAAAACCTTTAAACCCTACAGCAATATGGCAACACATATTGTGTGTACGTAGCATATATGCTGTAATATAGCCTGTGCGTATTGTACATAACGCTATTTTAGCGAATATCAACATGTGAACTTGAGAGGGCTATAACTTTTTTTGTTAGAAAAGCAATAAAACTTCAATTTGCAGGTCATATTTAATGATGTTGGGACAGTTTTCAGCTATTTATTGATTCTTCATCCTTTATGTTTTTTGAGATATAGGAAATATGGATTTTAGCGAAATTAATTTCTTAAAAAAAAATGTTTAAAAAATCACATTTCGGGTCAATTTTTAAATGAATTATTAGGTCAATCCACATTAATGTGGTATCACCTTGTAGGAAATTTAATTCCCTTTCACATGATACCACACACAAGGTAAAATGAGGTTCCGTTACAAAATTATCGTCATATTGTTCAAAAATTATTTTTCATGGCGGCCATTTTGAAAAACATGGCCGCCATTTTTTTTCAGCAGCATATTTTTGAGGTCGTCCACCTGGAAGTTGTTAAGGGAGTTCCTCTGAACAGGTTGATACCCAACAACCTTTTACAACATTCCATGTCTCAAGAACCTGTCTTGCCCCCTGGGTATAACCAAAGATATAGTAAAACACCAAAATCCTTTTTGTTCCAAAATTCCCACTTTCAATATTATCCTGCTTTGGATAAAACATACAATTGAATTTACTTTTTTTGTTTTGATCTTGACATATAAATATTTATATACATGCACAGCCAAAACGATGACTCACTAGTCTTTCTAGTCAGTTGTGTTTGTACCAAAAGGGTTTAAACACAATAATATTATCATGCATGTTCAAGTTTGTCAACGAAACGCATAACACATACAGAAATAACATGTACATTGTTATACAGACATCTGGAAAGCAACTATAAGAAAAAATATACATTTTCTTGAGTCCAATCAGTCTATGTTCACATGGAAAAGTGAACAATCCTTGTGTGAACCATATTTCTTGAACAGAGAGGACCTAAAGCCGTCGGTCCCCTGGTTGCTTACTAACAAGCATTTATGCTTTCTTAGCTGTCAGGTAAAATAACCACCAATCAACCAATCAACCAATGCTTTGTGATTATCAAAGAAACCATGAATGTTAAAAGTTCTGGTTTCCTTTTCCACATGGAATTCCAGTGAATTTACCAATGTTCAACTGTTCAAGAATGATGCTTCACTGTTAGTGTTCAACTGTTCAAGAATGATGCTTCACTGTTAGTGTTCAACTGTTCAAGAAATATGGTTCACACAAGGATTGTTCACTTTTCCATGTGAATATATATCAATTTGTTGCTCACTCCTGTCCAAAGTTCATACACGAGATAAAGCATCCGCAATAACATTGTCCTTTCCTGGCACATGTTGAATGTCCAAGTTGTATTCTTGGAGCAGCAAACTCCATCGCGTCAGTCTTTGGTTTTTGTTTTTCATTCTGTTGAGCAATGTATGGGGGTTATGGTCAGTTAATACCCTGACTGGATGTTGAGATCCACTGACATATACGTCAAAATGTTCAAGTGCAAGTATCAAAGCCAATGTTTCTTTTTCCACAGTAGAATAGTTCTTTTGACTTGCACTGAGTTTCTTTGAGAAGATTGATATGGGTCTGTCGATACCTTCAGCGTCTGCTTGAGTAAGAACTGCCCCAGCACCCACATCACTCGCGTCCACCATCAGGCTGAACGGCTTGTTGAAATCTGGAGCCATCAGTACCGGATTAGTAGATAAGAGGGCTTTCGCCTGGTTGAAAGCACTCTGGCAGCCGTCGGACCAGACGAACTTCGCTTCTTTGCGTAGTAGATTGGTAAGAGGAGCCACGACCAGGCGCGGATCCAGGGGGAGGCCGAGCGGGCCTTGGCCCCCGCAAAAAAAAAAAAAAAAAAAAAAAGAGAGAGAAGGAAAAGAAGGGAAAGGGAAAGAGGAGAGAAAGGGAAAGAAAGAAGAGGAAGAAGAAAAGATAAGGGGAAGAAGGAGATCGGGGCCGAAAGGGCCTTGCCTCCCAGGCTGTTGCCTCCCCCATCAAAAATAAGAGAGAAAGGAAGGAAAGGGAAAGAAAAAAGGAAAACAGGAGATGAAGGAAAGGAAATAAGAGGAAGAAGAAAAGAAAAGAAGGGGAATATAAGTTGCAATTTTCCCGCCAACAAGTTGTGGTTCGGGGGGCCAAAAGGCCCTTGCCTCTCCCCGCCCCCGCCAACAAAATGAGAGAAGGAAGGGAAAGAGGAGAGCTAAAGGGGAACAAAAAAGAGGAAGAAGAAAGGAAAAGGGTGAAAAGAAGGGGAGATCAGTAGCGATTAACCCCGCCAACAACGTGTGGATCGGGGGCCGAAAGGCCCTTACCTCCACCACCCCCCCCCCAGCAAACCTAAAAGAGAGAGAAGGAAGGGAAGGGAAAGTGAAAGAGGAGAGAAATGGAAAGAAAAAATAGAGAAAGAAGAAAGGTAGGGAGATCAGTTGACGTTTTTCCGCCAACAAGGTGTAGATCAAGGTGTAAATGTTGCTGAAATGACGTAATTTTCCGAGATTTTTCCTCACTTTTTAGTAAATTATACTTTTGTATGCGTTTGTTGGAAAATGACAAATTCCTAAATTTACAGTCAGGCAAGAAATATGCTTATTTAGGCCTACATTTCAGGGCCCGGGAAACGGCGGGGCTAGGGGCCTCGAGCCCCCCACTTTTTTGAAAAAGCATATTAAAGAGAAATAGAAAGAAAGAGAGAAAGAAAGAATAGTGACCTGTCAGTGTCACAAAATAATGAGGTATCAAAATATGCTCATCTGACCGTAATTTATTGCCTAAAACACCTGAGCTTCCGAGGGTTCCGCCCCCTGGACCCCACCTAGGGCCCTAAGGTAGGCCCCTAGATGCTCATTTGACGGTTATATAATGCCTAAAACCCCTGAGCTTCTGGGGGCTCCGCCCCCTGGACCCCACGCCAATTAGTGTCCTGCCAGTGTCACAAATAAGGTATCAAAATATGCTCATCTGACCGTAATTAAATTGCCTAAAATCCCTGAGCTTCTGGGGGCTCCGCCCCTGGACCCTACGCTAATTAGTGTCCTGCCAGTGTCACAAATAAGGTATCAAAATATGCTCATCTGACCGTAATTAAATTGCATAAAACCCCTGAGCTTCCGGGGGCTCCGCCCCCTGGACCCCAGCCTAGGGCCCTAGGGTCGGCCCCTATATACTCATTTGACGATTATATAATGCCTAAAACCCCTGAGCTTCTGGGGGCTCCGCCCCCTGGACCCCACGCTAATTCGTGTCCTGCCAGTGTCACAAAGAAGGTATCAAAATATGCTCATCTGACCGTAATTTATTGCCTAAAACCCCTGAGCTTCCGGGGCCTTTGCCCCTTCACCCCACGCCAATTTATGCTACGCTCTAACAGATCGTAAATACTTTAGCCTCCCCCCACCCACTTCGAAAAACGTTCAGAGGGGCCTGCATGTAAGAGTGGGGTGATGCGGATTTTTTTTCTGCCCCCCCCCCAAAAAAAAAACATTTTTGCTCATTACGCCACTGCTGGTCACCATTACGTACCAATATTTGGCTCGCATAATTTCATATTTGGGCCTCCCCCAAGAAATCCTGGATCCGCGCCTGGCCACGACATCAGAGAAGTTATGGCAGAATCGTCTGTAGTAGCCTGCCATGCCCAGAAACCGCATCAGTTCCTTCCGGTTGGTTGGAGTCGGGAAAGCCAGTATCGATTCCACCTAGCCGAGATTGGTCGAACTTGACCAGAACCAACAACATGACCGAGGAAAAGAACACTTGCACCCCCAAACTCACTCTTTGCCAAATTAACTGTCATTTTGGCGGCCGACAACCTTTCGAACAACTCTCTGATTCTCTGTACATGCTCATCCCACTCCTCACTATACACAATTATGTCGTCTATGTATGCTTCACAACCTTCCATATTCGCTACAAGACCATTCACAAGTCTTTGAAATGTCGCAGGCGCATTTTTCATGCCAAAAGGCATCACTGTATATTGGAAAAGGCCTTGCGGAGTAGAAAACGCTGAGATCTCTTGTGCTCTTTTTGTCAAAGGGATTTGCCAGTATCCCTTTAAGAGATCAAATTTGCTCACATACTTTGCTTTGCCTATACGGTCTATGCACTCGTCTATGCGCGGAATCGGAAATGAATGAGTCTTCGTGCACGCGTTTACTTTTCTGTAATCCGTACAGAAACGATTCGATTTGTCCGGCTTAGGAACGAGGATGCATGGAGAAGATCATGCACTGCTACTTGACTCGATAATGCCGTTTTGTAGCATGTAGTCAATTTCCTTTTCAAGATTTTTCAGTTTTGTCGGGTTTGCACGATATGGTGCCTGTTTGATTGGGGTCGTATCTCCCACATCAACATCATGCTCAACAGCATCAGTTCGGGAGGGAACATCAGCAAATAATTGTGGATATGCACTCAACAGCTCTTTCACATCACTCCTCTCCTTCACAGACAAGTGAGTTAATTTCTTATCTATGTGTGCTAGAACCTCTGAATTTTTCAATTTCACACATGGGTTCTCTCTTTCAATCTTGCACACTTCTTTCTCAACTTCACACTTTGAGTCACATTCAACAGCACTCAACACTGGTTGTGCTTTACTCTCATCATCTCTCCGGATATATGGCTTAAGCATATTCACATGACACATGCGTCTCTTCTTCTGCCTATCTGGAGTATTGACAACATAGTCGACATCACCAACTTTCTCAGCAATAGTGTACGGCCCAGAAAATCTAGCCTGCAGAGAATGACCAACTATCGGCAGTAAGACCAAGACTTCATCTCCTACCTCAAAATTTCTTTCTTTGGACTTCCTGTCATACCATGACTTCATCCTCTCCTGAGAATCAGACAAGTTCTGTCTGGCAACCTCCCACGCCTTTGTCACATTATTCGCTGTAATGCGCCTCAGTGGTATAAAGTCAACTTCTTTCTCATGAGACTTCTTCTCTGACTCATCTTTATGTGCCATTGAACGAGTTACAGCACATGCTGGGAACACAACTGGAAATTCTGCAACCAACTCATCTGTCTCAGAACTTTCACACGGACTTGAACTCACTACTGGACATGAAACAACTCTTTCACCAGCGAGATCATTGCCTAATATGATGGATACCTCTTCCACAGGAAGTGATGGTCTAACTGCCATCTTCACCATACCAGAAACAAGGTCTGACTTCAAGTCTACCACATGAAGGGGCGCCTCCACAAAGCCGTCTCCAATGCCTTTGAGCAAAACACTAGCACCAACAGAAGAACTACCGGTATCACAAAAGGGCAACGCACTTTCCAAAATCAAGGACTGAGAAGCACCAGTATCCCGCAATACTTTCACTTTTCTTGCTACATCACTACCTGGTACAGACACATATCCTACAGACACAAACGGTTCATACTCTTTCTGAATTTTGTTCTATGTTTGCAGGTTCAATTCGATTTTGCGAGTTTGACATGGTTTGTACAAATGCATTAGGATGTGCACCAATTTCCTTTTTCTTAGCTTGTAGCGAAGGACACTTTGACTTTAGGTGCCCATACTGTTTGCACGCATAGCACATTCTTTCCTCCGTTGCCTGTCCTTGCTGGGACTGCGTTTTTTCATCTTTTACGTGTGATGAACTAGTTTTCTGGCTTTTGTTCCAGTTTCCATTTTTCTTAGGTTCTACGTTTGCTCTGTTTGAGATTTTGTGCGTGAGCACGTAATCATCCGCAATTCTTGCTGCTTCATCCAGCGAATCGACACGCTGCTCCTCTAGGTGTATACGAACATCAAGTCGCACGCTGCGCTTGAATTCTTCAAGTAGAATAATTTCACGCAGTTTATCATAATAATGATCTACATGGAGAGATGAGCTCCATCTGTCAAACAATTGCTCTTTCTGTTTTGAAAACTCCATATGAGTTTGCGATTCATCCTTTCGCGCTTTGCGAAATCGCTGTCTGTACGCTTCGGGTACAAGTTCGTAAGCTAATTTGAGCACGCTCGATTTTACTTTATCATAATCCGACACGTCGGCCATCGACATTGCTAAATAAGCATCCCTAGCCTTACCGCTAAGCTTACTCTGAATCAGGTGAGCCCACATTTCCCCAGGCCACCCCATGCTTTGAGCTAAATTGTCAAAGTGTGGAAAGTACTTTCCATCCCCTCCTCCTCGAATGAAGGGACCATTCTGACATTCTTTGCAACGTCAAAATGCCTATCAGCATTCCTGCTCTCTTTTCCATTCACGGCAACAAGTTGCTCTCTCTCCAACTCTACTCTCGCCCTCTCTAATTCCAGCTCCTTTATCCTCACTTCATCCGAAACTGAAGACCTAGCCGGAGAACCTACTTCCGGGGACCGAGACCTTGGAGGAGTCACACTACCTGCCGCCTCTGAAGACAATATCTCTTCAGCAACCAGAAACTCGACAACCTTGTTCAAAATTGCAGACTTCAGCATGTAGGGTTTGATACCTACAACCTCATACCCTGATAGCAGAGCGACGTCTTAAAGACGTCATATTTACGTCTTGTACTACGTCTTTAAGACGACATAACATGACGTAAAAAAGACGTAAACTTGCACCCGCGTACGTCGTCTTCAGGACGACATATTTTGACGTGATTTTTACGTCTTATTCGACAAAGAAAGACGTCTTTAAGACGTCAACTTGTACCATAGGAAGACGTCATATGGACGTCATATTTACGTCTTTAGTTAAAGAAAGACGTCTTTAAGACGACATAACTTTACGTCAAAAGACGTAAACTTGCACCCGCGTACGTCGTCGTGAGGACGTCATATTTTGACGTGATTTTTACGTCTTATTAGTTAAAGATAGACGTCTTTAAGACGTCAACTTGTACCATAGGAAGACGTCATATGGACGTCATATTTACGTCTTTAGTTAAAGAAAGACGTCTCTAAGACGACATAACTTTACGTCGAAAAGACGTAAACTTGCACCCGCATACGTCGTCGTGAGGACGTCATATTTTGACGTGATTTTTACGTCTTATTAGTTAAAGAAAGACGTCTTCAAGACGTCAATTTTTACCCAAGAAAGACGTCTTACAGACTTCGTGTATACATTGTATGGACATCAAATTTGACGTGATATTTACATCTTATTGATAAAGAATAGACGCCTTCAAGACGGTAACTTGTATCAAAGGTAGACGTCGTACTGACGTCATATATTAATGTGATTTTTACGTCTTACTGGTAAAAAAAGACGTCTTTAAGACGTTAAATTGTAAAAAAGGAAGTCGTCATACAGATGTCATATATTTATGTAGTTTTACATCTTTTAAGTAAAAATTACGTCTTAAAAGCATAAACCTGTATCAATAGTTTACATTGTACGGACTTGAATCTTTACACAATTTGTCCATCCTATTGGTTAAAAAGGACATCTTCAAGACGTAAATTTGTAGCAACGGAAGACATAAGGACACCAATTCGATGTACTTTTTATCCTTACATGAGCTTTACGTCTTTTTGTCCTCTAAATGACATCTATATGACCACCTGATCAAGGAAGAAAGTGTACAAATCACTCATTCTGAGCAATCACACGGTACAATCAAAGCAACAAATATTGCATCACATACGGTAATATATACATGCCAGACAGAAAGTAATTTTCATATTTTTAATGTACATGTAAATGGTGTGAAGAAGGATAACACAAAACTATAAAATACTTATTTCTATACCTTCTTTTTCTAACTTGCCTTCTATACGTACAGTGTCTTTCCATCCCCATCCTAATCTCATAATTGATTTTAATAAAGTTAACAGGCCATCACAAAGATATCTGTTTTGTCATAAAATGTGCTACTTTTTAAAGATAAACATTACAATTAAAGAACGGTTTTCATTTGCTTTCAAATTAAATTCACTTATCAGTACAAGAAACCATGACATATTATATTGCATAATTGGTTAAACTTATAAGTCTTGCGGTTGTGAGAAGCAGGTTAGCAGCATAGAGACTAGGTAAAGCTATACTGATACCCGCAGTTTTTTAGTAGATAAGCAAACATCACACTGGGGAAGCTCCTCACATTCAGCAAAACAGAATAGTGGAAAGCAGGGCATTCATCAGCATAGCTCTACCTCGTCTCCATGCTGCAAACCCGCTCCTCACAACCACAAGACTGTAATGCAGATAAAGAGTATCAGATAAAACAAAAGGTTGTTGGAAACAAGTCTTACCAGAGAGTCAAGACAAATGGCTATATGTCAACAGAAGTAATTGCATTATTAGCAGCACATAATACATCAAGTAAACACAGATGCTCATTCAATATAGAATTTCTGAGCGTGAAAGATAAATTCTTGTTACATACAAGGGGAATCTCTAAGTTTATGGCAATAATTCATATTCACAGTTTTAAAAGGCACATGCAAATGAAGTATAAAACTATACAATCTATATCACACATAAGAGAAAATGGCACAAATGATAAACACATGGCTTAGCTTAGTTATCTCTTACACTCAAAAGAAACAAGTTGGCAGCAAGGAAAACAGGAGAGCTATGCTGATACCTGCAGAGTTTTCTGATGATGGTTGCTTGCCCGTTGAAACCACGATGTTCGCATTTGGCGATACAGCATATTGGAAAACTGTGCAGAAATTAGCTCAACTGTACCTATTCTCTGTGCTAGAAACCTGCTTCTTACGGGCACATGACTTAAATATAAGAAAAGGCATTACTGGCAGTGGCAACTTTCATTCTTATAAATATCATCAAAGATTTTGTTTGCGAATACAGAAGCTGAAGTATAAAAACACAATTTTGATCAGATTAAACATTCCTGCCAGTACGACTGGCTCAATTGGGCAATTCCAAGGTGACTGTGCAATAATGATGCAGAAGATATTTCCAACTTTAAGATAAAATAGCAAGCATGATGAAACAGTTTAGCACAAACAGATATATTCCATTGCTTATGTCACAACATTCATTTGGCAAGTTTGAAACTCCTGGGGTATTTTCACAAAGAATTAAAATTTAACTTAGATTCAATATAGGTAAGCCGTATTGTGCTTTCAAAATCACAGGTACAATCCAACAATTTTATACTTTTAACTACCAAAAATTCTCAAACCACAAAGATATTTATGGTTTTCTTAGAAGGCGCCACAGTGTGACACCCTTTAAAGACACATAGAAGTCAGCTCTCATGGGGAATTCGACACCGTTCGGGTGTTTACCCAATAACAGGTGTTGTCAATCACCAGGGTTAGCCTTCAGTTTTATGACCATTCGACCTTATGTAATGCTTTGCTTTTCCTCACCCGATCCGAAGCGGGATCCGAAGCTAGACTCTCCGAGAGATTAGGAGGTAATTCTTGACTGGCCTACGGGTTTGCTGTGTGCAGATTTGTACTCCCATTAATGTTATTTCCACCAAGTCTGGTGTCAGCGAATTATGGCCTTCTGCACATGGAAACTGACGATCCACTCACTTTAACAGTTGATTCTCCCAATAAATTTTTGAATTTTCCCCAACCGTTTTCCATCGTTCGTTCGCACGAAGAATATCAAGGAGTACATCATGATAGGAAGATCCTTATTTATCCAACTGATTGTCTCATCATCGAGCTCCCGAAGTCCAGAAGCACCGTGAGGGGATTTGTAGATAGGACAAGCATCGATGACATGATCCATAGTTTGGATCTCTCCACAGGCACAGTTTGGCGATGGATCAGCTCCAATTTTATGCAGGAAGTATTGTGTACGGCCAACTCCAATTCTGATACGGTTGAGGTTGACCCAGCTTTTCTTGAGAGGTCGCTGCCACTTGGTTTTGCACAGGGCTCTGGGATGAACTCCTTCAAGTTGGTAGTAGACGAATTCCACTGGTCTGACCAGCGTTTTGCTTTCCAGGTGGGTAAGGTGGAGGGGGGCTTCTCAAACGGCAGCTCAGCAGCCTGTGTTGCAAAGTGTCTTCTAGGAGACGCTGTCCTTCAAAGGCAGAGGGGCAGGAACAAGGCATTTATCTCTGTCATGCTTTTGGGCAAGCTTAGTGTACTGCGCATCTCGTCTGAGCTGAAAATAAGATATAAAACAGGCCTTTAAAAACTTTCAACACTTAAATGTTTGGAAAAGGTATATAGAGCCAATTCTTTGCTTTGTGATGATTTACATTCACCTAAAATTAAATTAAATTATAATAATATAATTGGGAGAATTAAGGAATTGACCACATCAGTTTTTCCCAATTGTTATCATTAATAATGGTCTTTTTCACTCGAACTTTCATATTATCTTTAATTGTACATCTAACATTGAAGTCAATACCTTAGCACCATTATCTCTCATCTGAACAATGTAACTAAGTCCCTTTATGGCTCGTTCAGATATGATGCTGCAAAACATTCAAAACCGCAGAGTATTTTTAATGTTGACATAAAGTTCAATATGCTTTACATTTCTGTATATTATAAAACAAAGCTCACTGAATACGCGCAGTCCAAAACATACTTCACTTTACACATAAACCAAATCTGCATCATTTTTTAAAATTTGTTGGCGGTTCACGTGCCGTACCTGAGCAAGTCTTAATTGCTTAAGAATGGAATCGATTTGTATTGCATTTACCTCACTCAATTTTTCTCTATTACCAACTTATATCATACACAGGTTTTAGGAACCGATACAAAGGGGTGGGGGTGAGCATGAGACAGAGCATATCAAGTGTACGACATAAGTATATGAAACAGGTCAACTTCATAAATAGTAATTACAAATATACGCAAAATACTGATTTTTTTACCCAAATCATTATGTCAGTTTGTAAACCCTGTAATTCGTTAAAATTGCAAGTGACATGATTCAGTTCTACAGCTTTGCCATTCAGGTTTGTGGCTACACCTCACCCCGCCCCATCCCCTCCCCCAATCTCTCTCTATAATCAATGGAGGGAAAAATAACCTGAAATATTTCTTGCAGTTATGCTATCGGGTGAGTGTAGACATCATTTTGGAAATATTCCTCTTCAGCTTGGACTCACGGTTTAGCTTTTGGGTGGAATCTCCTGTATTATGCACTGCTTTCAGATCCCGGGTACATAGGCGCAAAGAATTCTAATGGATGAAGAAAGCAAAAAGAAAGGAATACAATTAAGAAAAAACTGTTATATATTTTAAAACTGAAATGTAAACAATTAATTAAATAATGAATTCTGCCAGAAAATTACTGCTTGGTAAGATTTATCAGAAATAATTTCTCATTGCTCACAAACATAATGTAAACACACCTTTGGATTTTAAACTTTTGTTGGCAATGCAAAACGTGATTCAGGATTGTTTTTGTAAATTATCAATACAATTCTAGTTTGCTGATGAGGGTAGAATAAAAGCTCCTTGACCTATGCTGAAGGGGAAATAAAAATGTTTGAAACTCGCAAAATATGGTCGGTTATTGCAACATACCTGCAGGTTTTAGTGATCTGAAATTAATTGAATTATATATACCGGTATATATAGTCAAACCTGCTTTAGTGACCACCTGTCTACAAGGACCACATTTTTGTTTCCCTTGAAAATGGTTTCTCATTGAAAAATGTACTAAAGGAACCTGTCTACAAAGACCACCTGTCTACAAAGACCACTTTTTGTGTTTCCCTTGGGCGGTCGCCATAGACAGGTTTGACTGTATATTTGAAACTACCGGTAAGGAAAATACGCCTTTCGAGTGAAATGATCAATTCTGTAGTGTCTAATTAGTCGGTGATCATGCACAATATGACAAAAAATGTACAAAAATAATACAAGTACATGTACACATTTACCGATAATGGCTTCGACTTTTTCATGAGGCTGCTGATCCTTAAGGAACATCCAGAAGGCTGAGAGAAAGTAGCATTTTCTGCATGGTACGTCACGTCAATCCAATCTATTGTGGCCACAATGTGCTTTGAATCCACTGCTTTGACGAAAGATGTTAAAAAGATGCCTACAATTAATGAGAAAATAAATAACGTTAAAACAAAATGAATGGTTGATAATGTATGCATGTGCAACACATGTATAGGCCTACTACAAACTTCTTTGTACAGCCTGTGGGGAAAGAATTTTGTTTACCATTTACGGTGTAACCGATTATTTCCAGATAAAGGCTTGTGTTTACGGTAGCCTATAGGAACACACCATGAATTGATTAGAATTTATACCATTAAAACAATTTATGGTAACACAAATTTGTGCACGTCTTCAAAGGTGAAGTTTTTTCTGATACATTTGCTGTCTAAAGACTAAACTCTGTAGAAACGACTTGTTTAAGGTTATATGTATGTGACACAAGTCACAATGCTTTATTCCTCTGCGCATCGCACTCACAAAGCTCAATTTCCAGACATCTGGGCCCAGTCTTATAAAAAATTGCAATTAATTCAAATAACCAATTCTTTTTTATTTTTTAAATAATAAAGCACTAAATTCTCAAAACTGACATTACTCACAGCAGATGTGAGGCAGGCGGACGGTAGGCGTACGGTATGCCATTGTATTGTGCAGCAGTTTGCCGTGAATCACGTGAGAAAGTGTATATTTTAAGCCTTCATTTTTAGGAAAAATAATCCAAAAAAAGATAAGAAAATTGACACGAAAGGGGTAAGAAACATAACTACTTTTAAATCATGACCATTATTTGAACAATTGATGAAGATTTAGTTGATTTTGGGTTATGTTTTAGTAGGGTATCTCCACGCCGTTAGGTTAGGGTTTTAAAAAATGGATACGAAACTACACTAATAATAATAATTATATTTGCTTATATAGCGCCTAACACTTACTTTATCAGAAGTCTCTAAGTTACTTAGTAAGCGCTCTACAATAATGCAACATAATTACCCTGGCTTTAGCAGAGCAGTTGTCACGTGCTCTGCACTTCACCTGGGTGGAGTGGCAAATGTAGATCAATGTCTTGCCAAAGGACATTAGTGCCGCAAGGGACTCGAACCGCGGACCAGTTGTGATCGACAGTCCGCGACGTGTCCACTGACCACGACACCTCTACATCAATTACACTAGCCCAGAATTGTTTGCAGAGCAGACCCTATGGTCGGCTTCTGTTTCTAAGTCTAAAGAGAGGAGTCGATCTCTACCCAAATCAGACTAATCAGAATATCTAGACCTAGTCAGATTTTATTGAAACTTCATCAGTTTGCTTCTCTTATTTTTCTACTTTCTTTTAGTTTGAGAGTAGACTAGATCTAGTTTTAT
>CP137679.1:8743856-8786022 GCA_037976565.1 Mesocentrotus franciscanus
CCCTGATAGCAGAGCGACGTCTTAAAGACGTCATATTTACGTCTTGTACTACGTCTTTAAGACGACATAACATGACGTAAAAGACGTAAACTTGCACCCGCGTACGTCGTCTTCAGGACGACATATTTTGACGTGATTTTTACGTCTTATTCGTCAAAGAAAGACGTCTTTAAGACGTCAACTTGTACCATAGGAAGACGTCATATGGACGTCATATTTACGTCTTTTAGTTAAAGAAAGACGTCTTTAAGACGACATAACTTTACGTCAAAAGACGTAAACTTGCACCCGTACGTCGTCGAGGACGTCATATTTTGACGTGATTTTTACGTCTTATTAGTTAAAGATAGACGTCTTTAAGACGTCAACTTGTACCATAGGAAGACGTCATATGGACGTCATATTTACGTCTTTTAGTTAACGAAAGACGTCTTTAAGACGACATAACTTTACGTCAAAAGACGTAAACTTGCACCCGCACGTCGTCGTGAGGACGTCATATTTTGACGTGATTTTTACGTCTTATTAGTTAAAGAAAGACGTCTTCAAGACGTCAATTTTTACCAAAGAAAGACGTCTTACAGACTTCGTGTATACATTGTATGGACATCAAATTTTGACGTGATATTTACATCTTATTGATAAAGAATAGACGCCTTCAAGACGGTAACTTGTATCAAAGGTAGACGTCGTACTGACGTCATATATTAATGTGATTTTTACGTCTTACTGGTAAAAAAAGACGTCTTTAAGACGTTAAATTGTAAAAGAAGTCGTCATACAGATGTCATATATTTATGTAGTTTTACATCTTTTAAGTAAAAATTACGTCTTAAAAGCATAAACTTGTATCAATAGTTTACATTGTACGGACTTGAATCTTTACACAATTTGTCCATCCTATTGGTTAAAAGGACATCTTCAAGACGTAAATTTGTAGCAACGGAAGACATAAGGACACCAATTCGATGTACTTTTTATCCTTACATGAGCTTTACGTCTTTTTGTCCTCTAAATGACATCTATATGACCACCTGATCAAGGAAGAAAGTGTACAAATCACTCATTCTGAGCAATCACACGGTACAATCAAAGCAACAAATATTGCATCACATACGGTAATATATACATGCCAGACAGAAAGTAATTTTCATATTTTTAATGTACATGTAAATGGTGTGAAGAAGGATAACACAAAACTATAAAATACTTATTTCTATACCTTCTTTTTCTAACTTGCCTTCTATACGTACAGTGTCTTTCCATCCCCATCCTAATCTCATAATTGATTTTAATAAAGTTAACAGGCCATCACAAAGATATCTGTTTTGTCATAAAATGTGCTACTTTTTAAAGATAAACATTACAATTAAAGAACGGTTTTCATTTGCTTTCAAATTAAATTCACTTATCAGTACAAGAAACCATGACATATTATATTGCATAATTGGTTAAACTTATAAGTCTTGCGGTTGTGAGAAGCAGGTTAGCAGCATAGAGACTAGGTAAAGCTATACTGATACCCGCAGTTTTTTAGTAGATAAGCAAACATCACACTGGGAAGCTCCTCACATTCAGCAAAACAGAATAGTGGAAAGCAGGGCATTCATCAGCATAGCTCTACCTCGTCTCCATGCTGCAAACCCGCTCCTCACAACCACAAGACTGTAATGCAGATAAAGAGTATCAGATAAAACAAAAGGTTGTTGGAAACAAGTCTTACCAGAGAGTCAAGACAAATGGCTATATGTCAACAGAAGTAATTGCATTATTAGCAGCACATAATACATCAAGTAAACACAGATGCTCATTCAATATAGAATTTCTGAGCGTGAAAGATAAATTCTTGTTACATACAAGGGAATCTCTAAGTTTATGGCAATAATTCATATTCACAGTTTTAAAAGGCACATGCAAATGAAGTATAAAACTATACAATCTATATCACACATAAGAGAAAAATGGCACAAATGATAAACACATGGCTTAGCTTAGTTATCTCTTACACTCAAAAGAAACAAGTTGGCAGCAAGGAAAACAGGAGAGCTATGCTGATACCTGCAGAGTTTTCTGATGATGGTTGCTTGCCGTTGAAACCACGATGTTCGCATTTGGCGATACAGCATATTGGAAAACTGTGCAGAAATTAGCTCAACTGTACCTATTCTCTGTGCTAGAAACCTGCTTCTTACGGGCACATGACTTAAATATAAGAAAAGGCATTACTGGCAGTGGCAACTTTCATTCTTATAAATATCATCAAAGATTTTGTTTGCGAATACAGAAGCTGAAGTATAAAAACACAATTTTGATCAGATTAAACATTCCTGCCAGTACGACTGGCTCAATTGGGCAATTCAAGGTGACTGTGCAATAATGATGCAGAAGATATTTCCAACTTTAAGATAAAATAGCAAGCATGATGAAACAGTTTAGCACAAACAGATATATTCCATTGCTTATGTCACAACATTCATTTGGCAAGTTTGAAACTCCTGGGGGTATTTTCACAAAGAATTAAAATTTAACTTAGATTCAATATAGGTAAGCCGTATTGTGCTTTCAAAATCACAGGTACAATCCAACAATTTTATACTTTTAACTACCAAAAAATTCTCAAACCACAAAGATATTTATGGTTTTCTTAGAAGGCGCCACAGTGTGACACCCTTTAAAGACACATAGAAGTCAGCTCTCATGGGGAATTCGACACCGTTCGGTGTTTACCCAATAACAGGTGTTGTCAATCACCAGGGTTAGCCTTCAGTTTTATGACCATTCGACCTTATGTAATGCTTTGCTTTTCCTCACCCGATCCGAAGCGGGATCGAAGCTAGACTCTCCGAGAGATTAGGAGGTAATTCTTGACTGGCCTACGGGTTTGCTGTGTGCAGATTTGTACTCCCATTAATGTTATTTCCACCAAGTCTGGTGTCAGCGAATTATGGCCTTCTGCACATGGAAACTGACGATCCACTCACTTTAACAGTTGATTCTCCCAATAAATTTTTGAATTTTCCCCAACCGTTTTCCATCGTTCGTTCGTACGAAGAATATCAAGGAGTACATCATGATAGGAAGATCCTTATTTATCCAACTGATTGTCTCATCATCGAGCTCCCGAAGTCCAGAAGCACCGTGAGGGATTTGTAGATAGGACAAGCATCGATGACATGATCCATAGTTTGGATCTCTCCACAGGCACAGTTTGGCGATGGATCAGCTCCAATTTTATGCAGGAAGTATTGTGTACGGCCAACTCCAATTCTGATACGGTTGAGGTTGACCCAGCTTTTCTTGAGAGGTCGCTGCCACTTGGTTTTGCACAGGGCTCTGGGATGAACTCCTTCAAGTTGGTAGTAGACGAATTCCACTGGTCTGACCAGCGTTTTGCTTTCAGGTGGGTAAGGTGGAGGGGGCTTCTCAAGCGGCAGCTCAGCAGCCTGTGTTGCAAAGTGTCTTCTAGAGACGCTGTCCTTCAAAGGCAGAGGGGGCAGGAACAAGGCATTTATCTCTGTCATGCTTTTGGGCAAGCTTAGTGTACTGCGCATCTCGTCTGAGCTGAAAATAAGATATAAAACAGGCCTTTAAAAAACTTTCAACACTTAAATGTTTGGAAAAGGTATATAGAGCCAATTCTTTGCTTTGTGATGATTTACATTCACCTAAAATTAAATTAAATTATAATAATATAATTGGGAGAATTAAGGAATTGACCACATCAGTTTTCCCAATTGTTATCATTAATAATGGTCTTTTCACTCGAACTTTCATATTATCTTTAATTGTACATCTAACATTGAAGTCAATACCTTAGCACCATTATCTCTCATCTGAACAATGTAACTAAGTCCCTTTATGGCTCGTTCAGATATGATGCTGCAAAACATTCAAAACCGCAGAGTATTTTTAATGTTGACATAAAGTTCAATATGCTTTACATTTCTGTATATTATAAAACAAAGCTCACTGAATACGCGCAGTCCAAAACATACTTCACTTTACACATAAACCAAATCTGCATCATTTTTTAAAATTTGTTGGCGGTTCACGTGCCGTACCTGAGCAAGTCTTAATTGCTTAAGAATGGAATCGATTTGTATTGCATTTACCTCACTCAATTTTTCTCTATTACCAACTTATATCATACACAGGTTTTAGGAACCGATACAAAGGGGTGGGGGGTGAGCATGAGACAGAGCATATCAAGTGTACGACATAAGTATATGAAACAGGTCAACTTCATAAATAGTAATTACAAATATACGCAAAATACTGATTTTTTTACCCAAATCATTATGTCAGTTTGTAAACCCTGTAATTCGTTAAAATTGCAAGTGACATGATTCAGTTCTACAGCTTTGCCATTCAGGTTTGTGGCTACACCTCACCCCTCCCCATCCCCTCCCCAATCTCTCTCTCTATAATCAATGGAGGAAAAAATAACCTGAAATATTTCTTGCAGTTATGCTATCGGGTGAGTGTAGACATCATTTTGGAAATATTCCTCTTCAGCTTGGACTCACGGTTTAGCTTTTGGGTGGAATCTCCTGTATTATGCACTGCTTTCAGATCCGGGTACATAGGCGCAAAGAATTCTAATGGATGAAGAAAGCAAAAAGAAAGGAATACAATTAAGAAAAAACTGTTATATATTTTAAAACTGAAATGTAAACAATTAATTAAATGAATTCTGCCAGAAAATTACTGCTTGGTAAGATTTATCAGAAATAATTTCTCATTGCTCACAAACATAATGTAAACACACCTTTGGATTTTAAACTTTTGTTGGCAATGCAAAACGTGATTCAGGATTGTTTTTGTAAATTATCAATACAATTCTAGTTTGCTGATGAGGGTAGAATAAAAGCTCCTTGACCTATGCTGAAGGGGAAATAAAAATGTTTGAAACTCGCAAAATATGGTCGGTTATTGCAACATACCTGCAGGTTTTAGTGATCTGAAATTAATTGAATTATATATACCGGTATATATAGTCAAACCTGCTTTAGTGACCACCTGTCTACAAGGACCACATTTTTGTTTCCCTTGAAAATGGTTTCTCATTGAAAAATGTACTAAAGGAACCTGTCTACAAAGACCACCTGTCTACAAAGACCACTTTTTGTGTTTCCCTTGGGCGGTCGCTATAGACAGGTTTGACTGTATATTTGAAACTACCGGTAAGGAAAATACGCCTTTCGAGTGAAATGATCAATTCTGTAGTGTCTAATTAGTCGGTGATCATGCACAATATGACAAAAATGTACAAAAATAATACAAGTACATGTACACATTTACCGATAATGGCTTCGACTTTTCATGAGGCTGCTGATCCTTAAGGAACATCCAGAAGGCTGAGAGAAAGTAGCATTTTCTGCATGGTACGTCTCACGTCAATCCAATCTATTGTGGCCACAATGTGCTTTGAATCCACTGCTTTGACGAAAGATGTTAAAAAGATGCCTACAATTAATGAGAAAATAAATAACGTTAAAACAAAATGAATGGTTGATAATGTATGCATGTGCAACACATGTATAGGCCTACTACAAACTTCTTTGTACAGCCTGTGGGGAAAGAATTTTGTTTACCATTTACGGGTGTAACCGATTATTTCCAGATAAAGGCTTGTGTTTACGGTAGCCTATAGGAACACACCATGAATTGATTAGAATTTATACCATTAAAACAATTTATGGTAACACAAATTTGTGCACGTCTTCAAAGGTGAAGTTTTTTCTGATACATTTGCTGTCTAAAGACTAAACTCTGTAGAAACGACTTGTTTAAGGTTATATGTATGTGACACAAGTCACAATGCTTTATTCCTCTGCGCATCGCACTCACAAAGCTCAATTTCCAGACATCTGGGCCCAGTCTTATAAAAATTGCAATTAATTCAAATCATTTAGCTGCGCAAATAACCAATTCTTTTTATTTTTAAAATAATAAAGCACTAAATTCTCAAAACTGACATTACTCACAGCAGATGTGAGGCAGGCGTACGGTAGGCGTACGGTATGCCATTGTATTGTGCAGCAGTTTGCCGTGAATCACGTGAGAAAGTGTATATTTTAAGCCTTCATTTTTAGGAAAAATAATCCAAAAAAAGATAAGAAAATTGACACGAAAGGGGTAAGAAACATAACTACTTTTAAATCATGACCATTATTTGAACAATTGATGAAGATTTAGTTGATTTTGGGTTATGTTTTAGTAGGGTATCTCCACGCCGTTAGGGTTAGGGTTTTAAAAAATGGATACGAAACTACACTAATAATAATAATTATATTTGCTTATATAGCGCCTAACACTTACTTTATCAGAAGTCTCTAAGTTACTTAGTAAGCGCTCTACAATAATGCAACATAATTACCCTGGCTTTAGCAGAGCAGTTGTCACGTGCTCTGCACTTCACCTGGGTGGAGTGTGGCAAATGTAGATCAATGTCTTGCCAAAGGACATTAGTGCCGGCGGGACTCGAACCGCGGACCAGTTGTGATCGACAGTCCGCGACGTGTCCACTCGACCACGACACCTCTACATCAATTACACTAGCGCCCAGAATTGTTTGCAGAGCAGACCCTATGGTCGGCTTCTGTTTCTAAGTCTAAAGAGAGGAGCCGACCCTACCCAAATCAGACTAATCAGAATATCTAGACCTAGTCAGATTTTATTGAAACTTCATCAGTTTGCTTCTCTTATTTTTCTACTTTCTTTTAGTTTGAGAGTAGACTAGATCTAGTTGTATATTCAGGTTGGATTTCCCTTTAAAGTCATGTGTAGGCAAATGAATAAACTTTGCTTCAAATGATGCCCCAACCATGCATCCCATCAACAGGATCAAGATGTTACATAAAAATACATAGAAGGGAACAGCATGGACGTAGTACATACAGCACCGCATTATGACACAATTATCAGTACACGGGACTACTTTTGTCAGCAGGTGTTGAAAGTCCGAGCTCACAATCATTAGACATACATATTAAACATGCATGTCAACTTTTCAGAACAGAAAACAGTAACTATAGATTTATGTACATTTTGTAAATAAATTAGGTAATTCTAAGACTTACCCATACTGTAGATTAGCAGGGGAAAACAGAGTACTGCACTGTACAATGGCAGCTGTATAACGGCCATTTACACTCTGATCAGCTCCCAATGCATACTATATATACAGTACATATACACATTGTAATGTATTGTGTAGGCCTACGGCCTTGAGTATCACACACACAGCCTTTTTCAAATGGCGAGATTAGAGCATGTTTAGTCTTGATCGATATTGCAGACCTTTGCATGTCAAGATGGTGCACAATCTGATAATGACTAATGAATGGGGCAAAGAAGTTCCCCATTTTCACCTCTGATAATTGCCCTATTTACTCAGTGACAAATGCTCATATTTGATCCTAATGGTTTCTTTTGGTTTCTACTGTTCTCTTTTTTTTTATAAAGACGTCAAATGACGTAATAACGTCGTCCATACGACAAAAAATAATGACAAATAATAGTCTTTGAAAGACGTCATATGACATCGTCCACACGACAAAAATTATTACGGAAGAAAATAGACTTTTAAAGACGTCATAATAACGTCGTCCATACAACAAAAATTAATGACAATTAATATTCTTCGAAAGACGTCATAATTACGTCGTCCATACGACAAAAAATTCATTGGAAAGAATAGCCTTTTAAAGACGTCATAATGACGTCAAATTAACGTCGTCAATACGACAAAGATTATATTGGAAAGAATAGTCATTTAAAGACGCGTCATAATGATGTCGTAATAACGTCGTCCATACGACAAAAATTAATGACAAATAATAGTCTTCGCAAGCCGTCATAATTACGTCGTCTATACGACAAAAATTATATTAGCAAAAATAGTCTTTTAAAGACGTCAAAATGTTGTCGTAATGACGTCGTCAATATGACAAAAATTATCTTGGAAAAAGTAGTCATTTAAAGACGTCATAATGACTTCGTAATAACGTCGTCATTACGACAAAAATTATCTTGGAAAAATAGTCTTTTAAAGTCGTCATAATGACGTCGTCAATACGACAAAAATTATCTTGGAAAAATTAATCTTTTAAAGACGTCATAATGACGTCGTAATGACGTCGTAAATACGACAAAAATTATCTTAGAAAAATAGTCTTTTTAAGTCGTCATAATGACGTCGTCAATACGACAAAAATTATCTTGGAAAATATAGTCTTTTAAAGACGTCAAAATGTTATCGTAATGACGTCGTCAATACGACAAAAATTATCTTGAAAAAATAGTTTTTTTAAAGACGTCATAACGACGTCGTAATGACGTCGTCAATACGACACAAATTATATTGGAAAAAATAGTTTTTATAAAGACGTCATAACGACGTCGTAATGACGTCGTCAATACGACACAAATTATCTTGGAAAAATAGTCTTTTGAAGACGCCATAATGACGTCGTAATGACGTCGTCAATGCGACAAAAATTATCTTGGAAAAAATAGTTTTTAAAGACGTCATAACGACGTCGTAATGACGTCGTCAATACGACACAAATTATCTTGGAAAAAATAGTCTTTTGAAGACGACATAATGACGTCGTTATGACGTCGTCCATACGACGTACGACGTGTTTACCACTTTACGACCAATTTATGACGTCTTTAAGACGTCAGTCTGCTATCAGGGATAATGGGTTGCTACATCTAACAATTCAACTTTAGTCAATGAGCTTAACCGCTCCGCAGACGGATCCCTAACAAACTCTCCCGAGAACTCGCTAGCCATCATGCAAAAAACCTAGCCTCCTAAATAACCTAGAAAGAACTAGAACCTGGCTGTTATAATCCCCAGCCAACCTTACAACACCTAGATTCTACAATAACCGAGAAATCTAGACAACCTGACTGTTATAACCCTCAGTCAAACCCTGCAAATTCATGCAGAAACCGGAGAAGACAACAATGTTTTCTCACCACACACACACCAGTAATGCTCGAACCTAAAAACGGTTACCCCAGCGGTGCCCGACGAGATCATCATAACAAACGCAACGACATCGACAAGACACACACAGTACACACCGAACAGTCCGCTCATAAGTAACGTGTATGAAACCCGTCGCACGCAATGTAACATACCAGTTTGCCAGCGCTAATATCATCACGAAAATCGCCTGAAAATCATACTTTCCACTTTATATACCTGGCCAAGCCCCCATTTGTTACGGGTGATGTCCTCTACCCGTTGTCCCCAGGTCCTTACGTCACTCATCAGACGACAAAGCTACACAAAGTGGTTTGATTTCAGGAACCGATCTTATTCAGGTGATGTCCTCTACCCGTTGTCCCCAGGTCCTTACGTCACTCATCAGACGACAAAGTTACACAAAGTGGTTTGATTTCAGGAACCGATCTTATTCAATCGTCATTTCGAGCTCCGTTCTTCAACTCCAAAACTAAACTAACTCGTCCTCAGGACAAGTACGTACATTGTATCTCGATAAATTCGATACACCCATCACAAAATGTAAATTCTTTAATAACGCAGAGTAGTAAAATCTTATTCAATGATAAAACAAACGAATAGATTTTTTTTAATATCAGGTACATGTTAGTAGTAAATGATTTACAGAGACACATATCTATTACTATCAGGTTTCTAAACGACAACAAACGTCAACTGTCAAAAGTAAAGAAATAAAGTGAGCATGAAAAGCAGTGTTTTCAATGATTAAAGTTAGCTGATGGCAATATCATGTTGTCCTTGATTAAGCAAAAATAAGCTTTCCATCCTTGTTCCTGTATGCCAATTTCGCCGGATACAAGAAAAACGGCTTCTTGCCTTCGTCCTTAAGTAGCTTCAATGCATCCATCTTCTCTTTTCTCATCTGGAGTACACGACGAGAGAAGTCTTCCGAGACAAACACCATCCATCCCGTCCCATCCCGGAATCTGCTCTGAACTAGTTTAAGCTTTGCGACACATGCCTTGCGTACCTTTTCCTTAGAGGCATAAGTTGAAAAAGCGACGTGGATGATCCTTGGCCTCATTGCTGCTCCATCTCTCTGGTCTCTAATTACGGTGGGGGTGCGATGACACCGTTCAATGGCATAATCGTTCTGGGGAACACCAACAAAATCACTGAAGAATGCTCTCACTGTTTCATAACAATTTTCCTTGGGGGCTTCAGAGACACCATGCAACACAAGGTTGCTTTGCCTGCATGGCTCGGTTTTCCAGATCATCTAATTTCATTAGAATTTCTTTCTTCCCCTCCTTCAGCTTTTTAACTTCGCTTACCACCTCATTCATCTGGATACAGCAAGCATCAATCTTTTGTTGGTTTTCTTCAGTTTTCAAAGAAATTTCTTCTAGTCTATTCATTACCAAAGAATCAATCCGCTCTTCCAGCTTATAAAACTTCTCCAAAAATTGAGCGAACCACACAGGCGGGGGTGAAGCGTCCCCGCCGCCGTATGCAGCGGCCTGCGAATCCGTCGACATATCACCAGTGCTAGCCTTCTTCGGGGGAGGTGATTTCGCCTTTTGTGGGGCGTCTAGCTTTCTCTTGGGTCCCATAATAGTGATTTATTTGTTCTTGTATATTATAATGACAATTCTACTCACTGTTTGATACACTTGAAATTCTCTCCAGCAAGATTTGGGTAAAAATACGAAGAGTTCAGTTAGAAATCATCTTTCTTGCACAACAGACAAGGGCGCCCTTTGAAATTGCATAATTTTCATATGCGTATTGCGTTTTCACTGTCATCGCGAGACGCAGGCGAGACGACATTTGCGTTTGCCTTGATTACTTTTTCTACAATAAAAAGATTCAAAAGATTGAAACACTCTTAACTATACTGTGCCAGGCATTGATAATGGGGAAATTTCGATAGTGAATTCCCTAATACCCCATCTACCTAGAAGACAATTCTGTTGTATAGCTTTACGTTGCAGTAACTCCTAAAGCGCATATTACAGGGGCATTGAAATCGACTCCTATTGATGACTGTTCCCGAGACAATTATAACATACTACTTCGTTCAAAACGCGATCACCTCCGGATGGCATATTGCGAGCTTTCGCCCCGATGTGAGCGTTCGCGCTCCACTTCTGCTGCGCAGCTGCTGATTGCAACGATCATCCGTGCTGCTATGAAAGGTTATGGAGGCGCTTCATCACATGCTCAACATATAACATACATCTGGGTCGCAGGCTGGCACTCGACTGAAGAAATGCCCCGATTTATATACCGATGGCCTCAAATCGACGCAGAAGCCCGCTCGCATCATCACTGTGTACAGAGAGTTTTGAATAGAGCGCATGGGCCTTGTATAACGATCGCTTTGATTGCTAATTGCAGAATCAGTGCATCTCATTGGCCTCGAAATAGGGCGAGAAAGTGGCAGCGTCGTAATTTCATCGTATCGCCATCGCATTCATTGCTGGTAGATCTCAACTAAGTTATTGTATAGTCGCCTCACAGGCTTAAAGTGGGATTGGATGGAAATCCTGCCACGCTCAACGAAATTTTCACAGATCGCCATGGTCGCTAGGATAGCCTTCTAGAAAGATGGGGGTATAACAAGATATTTTACAAAGGTTCCGATAGAGAACGCTTTTGCCGTTTAGGACATGTAAAGATTTCCTAGGACTATTATTTCAATAACCAATTTTGAGAACCACTTTGCATGAGTTCTTCACAACATTTGTTTCTGTCTCAATTCCGTGTTTACAATAATGTTACCAATTTCGTTCGTCTGTTTGTTTGTTTTTCTTAAATGATTACTTTACTCTTCGAATTTCTAGTTTACTTGTAATTTTCGAACTCATATGTGGAAATGACGGGGACCCCGTCAAATGAACACTTGACATTGATTCGAATCGATCGTAACTTGATACCAATCACAACTCTGTACCAAAGAGGTAGGATTTTGATTTAAGGACTTGCAATCAATCCCGATACAGCGCAACTATTTATGCTGAACGGGATTTCTACCGTGTTTTAAATAAATGAAACAATCTATCAAAAAGGCACGACTCTGTTATTTAGAAATGTTTATTGTCATTTTAAACTGTATATGCTTTACAATAAACTTTTCTCTCATGTACAGCTGAGTCGATGATATTTGTAGCTGACTTATCAATAGATGCAATATTCATGGCCGACTTTTCCAACGAAATTCTCGAATCTTTAACCTTCAATGCTCTGCCCCTCGGTTCCATCGATCAACCGCGAGGCATCGATTATGATCCAGATACTCGTATGGTGTACTGGACCGAAGGGTCAGGATCCATACAACGCGCGAATATCGATGGCACTATGCACAGCGTGGTCGTCGATAGTAGTAGTATCGGATGTGAGTATTCCTGAGCTAAGATTTTTCTTTCCCTTTTAAAGATTTCAGATAAATTTCATTTCAATTTTAAAATTTTAATAATATGACTGACAATTCGCGGTTTTGTAGGTTTCTTTGTTTTGATTTAAGTTTAGTTTTAGTTTTGTTTATTTCATTTTGTTCATTCTTCTTCTTTCCGTGTTGACTTATACTTCTCCTTTTTATTTCTTGCTACTTTTCCCTTGTAATCTTTTACTTCTTTGCTTGACCTTCTACTTTGTCTTTTTCTTCTTCTTCGTTTCATTTTGTGTCTCATTTTTTATGCTGCTGATGTTCTTGCTTTTGATGATCGTGTATAACTTTTTATCTTTTTGTTGGTACCTTCTTCTTGAATCTTCTTCGTCTTCTTTTCCCTCTTCATCTTCGCCTTCTTTGTACTCTTCATCTCTTCGACTTGATCCTTCGTCACATCTGCATCATAACCATCGTCCTCTTCTTCATCTCTTTTCTTGTTTCTTCTCCTCCTTCTTCTCATTGTCATCACTGAAGGTCGTCATGTCATTGTTTTCTTTCACAGTGTCAGACAAACTAGCGTTGGATACGAGTCGTGGTAAAGTCTTTTGGACCGATGAAACCCTGAACCGAATCATGTCGGCTAATCTCGACGGATCCTCTCAGCAAATTCTCATCAATACCGACATTTACAGGCCATACGCAATCATTATACACAAAGGAGAAGGGTGAATATATCCCCCCCCCCCTCTCACGCGCTCTTTCTCTCTCTCTCTCTCTCACTCTCTCACTCTCTCTCTCTCTCTCTCTCTGGCACACACACACATCCCTCTATCTTTCTCTTTCCCAATAAATATCTTTCTCTTTCCCAATAAATATCTTTCTCTTTTTCCCTCTTTTAACCCTTTGGTTCCCTTTCTCTCTCCCAATATCTCTCCCTCTCTCTCTCTCTTTATACCTTTCTTTCCCTTTCTCTCTCCTACTCTCTCCCTGTCTGTCTGTCTCTCTTTCTCTTTATCCCTTTGGTTCCCTTTCTCTCTCTCTCTCTCTCTCTCTTTATCTCTTCGTTTCCCTTTCTTTATGCCCGTCTGTCAATCTTTAACTCATTTCCTCTCCCGCTCCTCTGCATCCATCAATTTTCCTGGTGGATTGTTCAGATCATCTGTTTCGGAGATAGAAGGGCGTTAAGTTTGTGTTCAATTATCATTTAATGCTCTTCTGGCTTCAAACAGGATAATAATTACATGAATTGGAAATGAAAGAATTCAGAAAAGGAAAGCCGACTTATCTAAAGTAACTTCACTGTGGCTCAACAAATAAGTGATAAAGTGATCACCACCTCATACAAGGCTATGCTGAGCTCTATCATCTTTCAACTGTGTATTGACCCCATCTACATTGTGCATATTCCAAGAAGAAAAGTCGATGTGTCATACGTTTGGGGTTTTCGGACACTTCCTATGCCTGCAATGATAAAACGTTGTACATGTACGGGTTGATTTACACAAGAATTTTTCAATTTTTCATTCTTTCCCCCTCTTGTGTTAGTCCTTCAACTTTCTTCACTCGATCATCTCTTTCTAAGAATTTCCATGGATATGTAAAGAGTGTCAGGTGCTGTGATTTAGTAGTTCAACTCACTTAAATCTCAATCCAATAGTTCAGGGCTCGAATTGTACTAACGACCTCTGGCAAGTTATTAATCCGAATTTTGCCACTGTCGGATGTAAATGGGTACCTGGTGATTGCTGTCAATTGCAGGGCCCTCAGGAAGAACAGCATTAGAGCTGCTGAGACTTCCCTTTGTAAACAAAAGTAGTGGTCGTAGCAGTAGTAGTAGTGGTAGTAGTAGTATATGTAGAAGTAGAAGTACCTGTTGTAGTTGTTGTAGAAGGAGTATAATAGTATATATTTTGTATCATTACTATTCTCCTCCCTCATACAGAGTGATGTTTTGGACAAATACTATTGCCCCATTTCTAATCGAAAGGGCCAATCTCGATGGCGGGGACAGATACGTCATTGTCAACTCTGGCATCTCATGGCCCCTTGGGTTGGCTTTTAATGATGACAGTAAGGATTAAAGTCAATAAAAAAAATAAAAAATAAAATCACAGGATCATTTACTAGTTTATTGAAAAATAATATGAATCATAATAAATAATTAAAAAATTATAATACAATATAAAAAAACTGTTCTACAACGATTCCCCCCGCCCACCCAGGACATTTACCCCCGGAAAATTCAAATTCAAATGCAGTTACTATATTGTTCATAAATTCTACAAGTGCCATGTTTTTACTAAATCTATGACGAAAACCAAATTGTTTATTGTGGCAAAAATCATTGCATTCAAGAAATGACATTAATCTTTAATGAACTAAATTATCAAATATTTTAGAAAAAAATTACAAAATAGATATGGGTCTGTAGTTAGAACACATGCATTTATAACCTTTTTTGTAAATTGGAACAACTTCGGCCAATCTCAGCTCATTCAGAAAAACACCTTATTGAAATGATGCATTAAAAATAATGGAGATGCAATTAAATGAATAGATTGCGTTACTACAACAGGGTTAATATCGTATCCTGGGCTTTTTTCACCTTTATACCAGAAACAACATTAATTAATTATATCTCATTGGGTTATTGGATTAAAAAACAGTGATTTAGTATAATTGCCATGACACTACTCTCATCATTCTACTTACATTTGAAAATAACGACTTCCATCCGTTCACGTACGCACACACACACTCACACACACCATCGCACACATTTTGTGAAGAAAATTACAGTTAGTAACATATATTTTTCTTCACTGTTTCTGTGTGCCGCTAAAGCCAAATAACAATTTTGAATGAAACATAAACAACAAGTTTTGTTATTAGTACGTACAACAGAAAACCTAATTTCACCATGGTGCAACATTTTAGTAATTAACGGTTGCGTTCATTCACATACATCCTAAGGAGGTAAATATCCTAGTGTAATTCTCTTCGGGGGGTAATTGTCCGAAGGGGAAATTTTTCCCTGGGGGAACTGTCCTAAGGGGGTAATTGGCTTAGGGGATTATTTACCAGGGGGTAAATTTCCTAAGGGGGTAATTGTCCTAGGGGGTAATTGTCCTGAAGATCATTTTCCGGGGGGTATTTGTTCTCGGGGTTGTTGTCCTTGGGGATAATACTGTCCTATTGGTAATTTTCCGGGAGCAAGTTATCCAGGAGGTTATTTTCCTTATACGTCAAACAACATACATCATTATTAGTGAATTTGTACATACACCATGTAATATGCCAACGAGCAATTATAGAAGATATTTGCTATACCAGGTGATCAAAAAACATTTTTTGAATGTGACAGTGACGATGGCTGAATTTTTGACAAATAACAGGTTGGCGAGTATGATATTTTAAGTCAGTTAAGACAGTCTTTCAAATAATGATCAGATGATTATATTGAATCAATTGTAAATCTTTCAAGCAGATGAAAATTTGTTTTTCAGTATTGATTCAGAACACATCCGTTATCCACCCCATGATGGATATCCCACTAAGAGTAAACAATAACGTATCAGTAATTATCAATTTAATTAATATGTAAATTGTCCATCAGGGCGTCGTTTCACGAAACCGTCGTGCAAGATCGCTGACATCCCCTTGAAACACGTTTATTAAGATTGAGAAACGTTTCAATAAGATGTCTGTTAACATGTACTTATGACGGCTTCGTGAACCTATGCCCAGATTCACGGGTCTACTGGTGCGACGCTATAACCGATAAAATCGAGTCCGTCGACCTCTGGGGCAACGACAGAATTGTTCATATGGCGACATCGTTGATTCATCCTTGGGACCTAGCAGTGGTCGATGACGGTATAATATGGACGGATTTTAGTCATGATGCACTTGGCGTAACTTCAACCACCGGTAGCAGCGGTTACAGTTTTTACTACCACAACACCTTCCAACATCCGTTAGGCATACATGTGTATCGAGGTTTGTATCTGATTCGTATTTCGAAAACACCGTCATGAGAGTGGCTGATCCAGGGGGGATGGTTAAATCTTAAGAACACATTGACCCATATTCTATTAAAAAATTTAATCGCTTTTGTTGATCAAAATATAACTACAATGAAGTAATCCGAGGTCTACCTTTTTCCTTCGTTCAACATTATCTTAGACCCGGGGTTGGTTTTAACTGAATTAGTAAAGGGTGGAACGTTGATTGCGAATAGAAGACTAGAATCAACTTTTAACACTCTCCACCCGGGTGAAGTAAATGGGTATATGGTAGTAAGAACTTCTAGAATGACTAAGCGTCTTATCATGGTAGCTTGGTTAAAGCCGGGATAATAATATGACACAGGACCCTTCGTAATTAACCGTAAGATATTTCATTCGGAAGTTGATTGATGGTAGGCGTAATTAATAAGTCTCTATTAAATTTAAATAGGAATTCCACCATAAAAGCTATCATAGTTATTTTGTTTTAATATTAAAATGCATCTTTTCTCAAAATTATAGATTGCATTAGTATTTGGCTGCTGCACTGTCTAAATCATCAACCCGTCATGAACGTGGTTAAGAATAAAAGGCCTACTTTAGTAAGTATAGATCAAAAGTTAAAATAGAAAAATGAGTTTTGATTCGTCGTGTTACATTTTTTTCCTGTCATCATACTTTGCAGAAGAAATGCCAACAACAACGGAAGTTTACAACCGTACTACTCACCAAGCTGAACCGGGTGAGTCATAACAATGTGGTGGGGGCATTGTGGAATATTGGTGAAGGCTCTTGACCCTCATACGAGAGTTCCCGGGTTCGATCATTGTTCAGGGGTTACCTCCTCAGACAAAGCGTTTTGCCTTGATATTTCCCTCTCGATCCAGGTGTATTTAATGGATACCTATCAAGTTGATTTGATTTGATTTATTGGTTTCTGCATCTTTTTTTTCATCATACATTTTCATGAACATAATATGGTTCGATACAATATTTCATACGTATATAAACAGAAAATATACGAAATTAAACAAATATATTGAATGCATAATTAACATTAGATTGATACAATATTGCACATGTATATAATTTTATACAGAAAATATACGAAATCAAAGAAATATATTAAATGCATAATTAACATACATTAGATGCAGAAGGGCTACAGCATAAGCAAAGTAGCTTGGCGTGCCCGCAGCCCTCAACTTAGATACAACAATAAAAATAAAAAAGCAGAAGAATGACTGGCAGAGAAGAAAAGGAAAGGAGAGAGAAGGAGCGTTGGTTTTCTTTTAATACAATAAAACTAATACAACTTCTGATTGAATGCAGGTTCATTCATAGATGGATAAACGATGCTAGCTCATGTACGATTACACATTATTGGTAGAGTGTAAAGTCACTGTACACACAAACATGAATATAATAGAATGACACACGACAGGATCAATACTTAGACAACAAAATAGTTTTAACCGCCTTCTTAAAAAAAAAATCGGGTAATACTAATTACAGGGTCCGCAGGAAGAGCGGTATTGTAATTGATGTGGTAACCTTGGTAAATAAGACCAAATTATTACTATCGTTATCATTGACATTATCATTATTAGGTGGTCTGTCGTCTTCGACAGATCACCTATTGTTTTCGTCAGAATTTTCTTTCTTCTTTATTTATTTATTTATTTCATTTTATTTATTTCCGCCCCTTTTTTGTGTAGAGGATAACTCAAGATCGGTTCTGTCAATTTCTTTCAATTTTGATACAGTCATAGGTCATAGTCATGAGACGTGACAGTAACATTTTCAAGGTCATCAAGTCTTCATGACGTCATCCAGGCGCCATTTTGTGTTTTTTTTGGTACTTTCAACTCATGATCATATCTTCATAACGGAAAGTCATTTCTCATTCATATTTCACACGATCAAGGTCAATATCCGTCCGGTCAATTTCAAAATACGCGCGCGCATGCGTACATCCGCGCGTCAGCGCGCGCGCAAAATTTCAAAATGCTCTAAATCGTCTCAAATTCATTTTGATACGTTTCAGGCCATTTTAAGCATTTCGCAAAAAAACGCGCACACACGAATGCGCGCGCGTTTTCGTTCGTGACGGCCGAACGCAACATAAATCCCATATTTTTTTGGCATGATATTCCTCATTTTTTCTGAACAATTTGATACCATGTTTATCCTTTTATGACCATTAATAACGGAATGAGCGTCCGTTCAAGAAACATGTCCGTGCTCTTGTAATACATAGCATATATGGGCAAAAACATGCCTATACAAAATTCATTGTAACTCTTCAGAATGGATGGGAACTCCCAATTTTTTTCATATTTGGATAGATTATGAGTCGGAGATATGATTTCATGTCTCATTTGACCCTCAATTAACTCATGACGTCATCATAATGGCCTCCGAACTCAAAATTTCAATTTGCATATTATGACGTCAGCATATTTTTGGAAAATTGATTGTATCTCTGTAAATATTGATCGATTTTCTTCCAAATTTTGATATGTTCTAGCTGAGACAATTCTCTACAAATGCAGTCACCACGATTTTCATTTTGACAAAGGCATCATGGCGTATTTTTGCGATTAAAGGAGGCATGTCAATTTTTCACATTTTGCGTGTATTCTCTATGGGACATGACTTTTTCTCAAAACTGGATTCTACATTACCGTCTTTCGCGAGCAATATCTCCGTTGTTTTAGTTTTGTTTTCGCTGAGCTTCGAGTATGTTGTAGCTGAGACAATAAGCTATCACAAGTGTGCCCTTTATCATGCTCATATTTCACTTGCAAAGTGAGATTTGAGAATTTCATTTTCCGTTCACGTGTAATGTCTATGTGGATTATTTTGGTATGGTGGTCATAGCACTTGCCTCCCATTCCGGCGACCCAAGTTCGATTCCTGGTGGGTCATTTTTTTTTTTTTTTTTGCCGTCGTTTTAAATTTGATTTTATGATCTTCTTCGACTATTATAACATATTATCATATACAATCACAAACAATGTAATAAAATGCCTAATTTTGCGTGTTATATCTATGGGAGAAGAATGTCAATCGTTTGAGTACAACCCTATGGGAAATCTGGTATTAAACCTAATATAGGGTTTATCTCCCAACTCTGCTACAATATCAAATCACCTTGCTAGTCTCCTTCCCAGACGTTTTTACTTTTTCCAGTTATTCAGCCCAAGGTATATGCATGTTTACGTCTCTCCCGTGGACATAGAATTGTTTACTTGTCTATACTTCTCTCTTTCTCTATATTAAATTCTATTTATGCTGGATATATTGAATGCATCGTTCTCCATTGCATCTCTCTCTTTCTCTCTCTCTTGCTCTGTTTCCCTTCTCCTCTCTTATTTTGCCCCTCTCCTTCTCTTGCTCTGTCTCTGCATATATATCTCTCTCTACTCTTTTACCCTCTCCCTCTCTCTCTGCCTCCCTCTACCTCGACCTCTTGCCTTGCCTCCCTCTTATTCTCTTGCTCTGTCTCCCTCTGCCTCTGCCCTTCTCTTTTTCTTCTCTCTCACCCTCTACCTCTCCCGCCTCTGGTTCTCGTTCTCCTTCTATTATGTCTTGTAATGTTCCTTAATTTTCTATAGCTCTGCCCTTTGCCCTTTGGCCTTGGAACTCAAAATACGAATTTGCATATTATGACGTCAGCATATTTATGGAAAATTGATTGTATCTCTGTAAATATGGATCGATTTTCTTCCAAATTTTGATATGTTGTAGCT
This sequence comes from Mesocentrotus franciscanus, assembly GCA_037976565.1. Taxonomy (NCBI): domain Eukaryota; kingdom Metazoa; phylum Echinodermata; class Echinoidea; order Camarodonta; family Strongylocentrotidae; genus Mesocentrotus; species Mesocentrotus franciscanus. The sequence goes on from CP137679.1 coordinate 8,763,993, forward strand.
AAGACAATTTTCTACAAGATCAGTTATTCAGATTACATAACAGACCACCTAATTCGTCCTCATGACGAATTACATTTCTAGTTATAATTATTACTATTACATGTATCATCGTTATTATAATGGTTGTTTTTGTTGTTATCATTTCACGAAATGCTATTTTGATACCTTTCTCACAATTAATGTACTCTAACCTTAAAGCCATGTTTAGGTCGAAGAGATTCAGCTTCATGTTATACTTCGTCTTAGCTCAACTAGAGATTGAAATGAAGTAAAACTTAATTGAAGTAGATGAAACTAAGTTAAATTTTGAATTACGGGACATTTTTTTCTCGTGTCTGGTTGAAAGTTATAAGTCTTCTTCTAAGATTATAATTATGAACTTTTCAATCGTCGGATAACAAAAATAGAATTAAAAGAATTCCTGAAAATTCCAGACGTATTTTGATTTCGTTTTCATCCCATACGGTCGCAATACCATGAAATCAAAACAATACCTTTATGTTTTGCCTGTCTTCTTTTGCACGAAAATAAATCCTTTGGTCTCAGATGACCCTCTTTTCCCCCAAAACAGGATTCAGATTCATGTTATACATGTGTAATTCGTTCTAGCTCAACCAAAGATTGAAACGAAGAAAAATATAATTGAACTGGATGATACTGATTTAAATTGTGCCGAATTGATTTGAAGTGCAACACATCTAATTCTGTAATCCTGCTCGGGGCACACTAAGTGGAACTTCTCTGAAATGATCACATCGTTCTATAAACATTAATGAACATCCGTCGACATTATTCTTCAGATTGATATATCGAGCCCTTTTCAATGCCATTATACATGTATGTCAATCTATGATTTAATTAAGGGATTTCTCATGCTGTGTAAGAGCAGATAACACTGATTTTTATGTCTTGTGAATATATTTCAGCAACTACAACCGAAAGAACAACTACAAGTTTGCGGTTGGGGACAACAGGTTACCCAGGTATGTATCAGTAAATTTGGGACAGGGTAGTGGCGATATTTTGCTTAATCACGTATCCTGCACGGGTAACGAGCCAAGCATTTTTACTGCTACCACAATGGTGTCGGTGTCAACCATTGTTCCCATTATAATGAGGAAGATGGAGTTCGATGTGCGAACTTTGGTATAGTTTTGACATCCTGGTCATTCTGTAAGGTAAATTCCAACAACGAAAACTTGCACTACACACATGTAAAACTTGAGGACTGTCACTGTGTGTATATGCTACAGTTTCTACACAACCTGTCTCTAAGTGAATCGCTGAGAGTAATGTACCGGGAACCATCGGGGTGGAAAGATTCTAGCGTAGGGGAGTATATAGTGTTCCCCGCAGATATTTACTCTACAAATCACTGGAAATCATGGATATAATACCAAATTATCTCAGACATATGTATTTTATGCAAGGATAACATACACCTATACTTCACATGTTTCTTTAAAATTTTACCTTTTCCTACCAAAAGTGTTCATCAGCTTCAAAGGCGTAGTCATTTCGTATAAACCCTTAAAAAAAAAGGTTGGACCTCAAGTTTGATCGATCACATCTCTCTTGCCATGGGATAATTATGGCTTTGTTTACTAGCATTAGAAAGTATGTTTATTCTTCTTTTACATGATACCATATTTTGTATGATGTTGCAGCCTTGGAATGAGCAGTACATCGGAATATTAAGTGACAGGGTCAAAAGTGAAAAGTGCAATATGTACTGTTAATCACTTGTATTGCAATGCCCTGCACTACACAGCAGCCCCACACTCTTTAAAGAAAGAAGAATGCGCAGCCGAAAAGTACAGTGCATTTGTAAATTTTTCACCTTTTACCTTGCCCCTTATTTGTCTGCAGTGCCCATTTCATGACACTTTCTAAAGAGGGTATGATTACAGATAAAGCAGACACTGGGGCCTGGGAAATGAAATGCCTTACCAAAGGACACTAGCGCAAGGATTTGCTTTTAAAAAGTTTTGAATTGATCTGAAATTAAACCATGTGTTTACCCCTATATTTGATTTGTTTTTAAATATTTGGTTTCTCATCTTGTTTCGAGTGTGCACTTTAAACAAAAAACACTTATAGAAAATCTATCATCAAACAATTACATTGAATGAACAATAAACATGATGGCTACAGCATAACCAGTGAACTAAAATTTTTAGCAAAAATAACAATTAACTTTTTGTATGCACTTTGTATACATTTGTATAACATTTAAACTTATCACCATAGTGATGAGATAGAGGAGCCGTAGAATTATTTTATTTTATGTAAAATATAACTTTTCGTTACTATGACGGCTGTACAACCTTGATAATTGAGCGTTAAAAATGATGATATAAAAAAGTAAATCAAGATTACCACGGTTAACTTTTGTATTAATTTAAAACATAATTACAACAAAACTTTTACCAGAACAACCTCAAAATTACCATATTTCATGTCTTTCATTTTATTGCATACCTACCTATCAATTCACAAATATATTATCCATAACTCACCAATGGAAATGTAAAATGTACTTATAATTTATGGATCTACAACCAGTATTCTCTCTGTCAAAATTGTACTTTTTACCTCATTTCGATTTGTCTGCTATACACTCTCATCCTCAGCCTTATCTTATATATCTCTCTCTATCTCTCCGTTTCTCTCTCTTTCTCTCTCCCTCTCTCACCCTCTGTCTTTATCTCTCTCCCATACTTTTCCTAGATCTCCTGTGATGTCTGTACTATTTTCCCTACCTACGTATCTTCTATATTTCCCTCCAGCCCTTTTGTTCACTCTTCTCTCGTATTTCGAACGATCCTTTCATATATGTCATATATGATTGTGGAATAGAATACATTTAAGCAACTGTTACCTGTTTAGCGAATTTGATTAATTTGTATATAAGTTTACACTGATTTATTTAGAAAATTCAATCACTGTTTGATATCTCTTAATGCGATTTGCTGGATAATTTTTCTGTAATTTATTTATGTTTGTATAATTATTTATGTATTTACGTAATGTACAATACATATGTGTATACATGTTCTTACTTATTCTTTGTTGCTGTTATGAGTTTATGTTCATTATTTTGTTATTATTATCATTTTTTAAATAAATTTTAAAAACAATTTTTTATTATTATGTTTAACATGGCCTCATGGAAGACGACCGTTATTGGTGATGATGAGTAACCCTGTCTAAATATCAGAAAAAATAAATACATAAATGTACACAATTCTGCAATTCAGCCATCTGACTGCAAATGAATTTTCAATAAAACCATTACCATTACCATAACATATCTATTTTACTCTAGGTGACTTTTGCCAAGGGTGCTGTGAATGTGGTAACATGGGAGGGTGCTATTGCGATTCTATCTGCCAGGGACTTGGTGACTGCTGTCATGACTATGTTCAATTCTGCGGTAATGGTGCGTATCCATTTCCATTGATGTATGCGCATTTTAAACTATTCACATTAAAATATATAATAATGAAAATATTAATACAATACTTTATACTGATGTCTTTAAAGATACTATGTCCCTTTTGCAGCCAACATCAAATTCTGTAGAACTTTGCAGGAATTATAAATATGTCATGTATGTCCTATCTGTGAAATTTAAACGTTAGCAGTGTCCTAATATTCAAATTATGCAAGGAAACCCGTTTACTTGCTAGACTTCACTGTCAGACACTATTGAGTGACTGACTGGCTTTTTCATCTTTGGTAATAACATACATAAAATGAGCTGTAAAGGGTACATGAGCATTTGTCTACATCAATAACCCACTTCTTGTAATGGCCAAAATTAAACTGATTGAATCTTTGCGCAGCATGAAACGTACGACCATTTGGTACAATGGTCTGAAAAATCAGACTATTACTTACTGGCTCTATAGGTCCTAATTAAATCGATTCGACAACTAATAGTCGTTATTTTCCCTCTTAAAGGCATTTTCAAGCCCCCCCCCCTTTTTTTTGGCCGTTGGATTTTAACCATTTCATTTTTTTGGCCTGCAAATTGGACGTACCTTTTACTGCTGTAATATAACCCCGGTTTTAGCAGCGCTGCTATGGCATTCACAATGTTTATTCCCTATCTGGTAACCATGTGTAGTACATGATTACTTGGTCAGAAGATATTATTTAAATGCCACAGTAGAGTGTGGTTGAGAGTGCCAAAAACTCTCCTATCATGGAGGCATATCCGCTAGACCACGATATCTCTAAGCACGATTACTTATTTCAGAAAACAATAGATATATATTTTGTATCATTGTTATCATTATCATTATTATTATTTTGATTAATTTTCTTGTTATAAGTTATATTGTTTTTTGTATCATTATTATTATTATCATTATTATCATCCTTATTATTACCTATGTGTCATTCGATGCCTTTCTCTCCAGTAGAATCATTTCCTAAAGCCACGTAATTGTTCATGTTATACTACGTTCTAGTTTAACCAAAATATGAATAAAGTAGAACTGAATTGAACTTAATGACAATGAGTTAAATTAAGGCGACTTTATGTGAATTACATGACATATATCCGTGGTATCTTCAGGATTCTGATAACTATTAAATTATTTCGGATTATCAATTTTAGGATAAAGAAAAAATAGAATTAACAATCATCCCTGAAAATTCCTTTTGTCTTTTTATTTCGTTTTAGAATCAACGACTCCAGATTACGATACACCTCGACCAACTTGGTGGTGGCATACTGATCGTAAGTCTGTCTCTGTTTTGTCATTACTCCACCTCATACGGTCGCAAAACTATGAAGGCAATATAAATGTGTTTTTGTACCAATACTAAGTCCCTTGGTCTCAGATGACTCTTCTTGAAGTCATTTATGGCTTGAAGAGATTCAGATCCAAATTATGGATCCGCCATTGCTTAGATCAGCGTCTTTCAACCGGGGTGCCGCGGCACCTGGAGGGCCGCAAGATATCTTTAAGGGTACCGTCAGAGAAATTGAGTTGTAGTTAAAAAATAGTTTTAGGAAAAACAGCAATTTTGTACAAATATTTGAAACCGTTGTGTATTTTCATGAGAAAATGGCATTTGAAAAATAATAAATTGTAGTTTTTCTCGCTCGCTCGCAACATTTAGAAACTGGATAATGTCACACAGCGAATATCCCTAATACTTCCGTATTTGGACAACGGGTGCCCGTATATCCTTCTATTTTGCACGTACCTGAATGTCGTCATATTAAAGATACTATGTCCTTTTTGCAGCCAATATCAAATTCTGTAGAACTTTACAGGAATTATGAATATGTCATCATGTATGTCCTATCAGTGAAATTTTAAATGTTAGCAGTGTCCTAGTATTCAAATTATGCAAGGAAACCCGTTTACTTTCTAGACTTCACTGTCGGACACTATTGAGTGACTGACTGACATCTTTTTTTTCTTTGGTAATAACATACATAATGAGCTGTAACAGGTACATGATCATTTGTCTACATCAATAACCCACTTCTTGTAATGGCCAAAATTAAACTGATTGAATCTTTGTACAGCACAAAACGTACGACCATTCGGTACAAGGGTATGAATATCAGACTATTACTTAGGTGATTGCAATCACTTATGTCGATTCAACAGCCAATGGTCGTAATTTTCCCACAAAAAGGCCGTGTTCAAGTCCTTTCGTTTTGAGGGAAGTTCTCAATAAGAATTGTCTTTTATTATTATAGAATTTCACCTTTTCATTTTTGGGGCCTGCAAATGGGACATAGTACCTTTAAAGCAGCAAGGTGCCCAAATATTTTTTTTTTTTGTATATAGAAATTACATTTTACAATGCACGTTCGCTTTACTCTCTTGTAACATTTATAAAAATGATAATTAGGGGAAACGAGATACCCGTATATCCCCATATTCGTGTATTGAGGTGAGCGAATATGTGATTTCTGCATTAGGTAGCGAGGTGCCCGCATACATAGTTTTACATTTTATCCTGTGTGTTTCGATGTCAAAAAATATCTTGCCATAATATTTTTTTCAAAGCCTTCTTCTGGGCTCGCTCGCACAAGTTAGGAGCAACCGTGCCTATACATGTGTACATGGCACTTGACAAATGCCAGAGTGATGGAAATAAAATCTTCAGATTTGAATTTGGGATTGGGGTGACGCAAAACTTTTTTTATTTCTTAAAAGTGTGTCGTGACTACAAAAAAGGTTGAATAACGCTGGTTCATTGCATGAAGTATAGTGGAGGGACCTACAGTAAAGAAGGCATCCCATGAATAGGCCCGATGAATAAGTAATTAACAGACAGGAAGAAAGTAAAAATAAAGAATAGTAGAAGTGAGGAAAAAGGTAGAAGGAAAGGGTGAAGGAAGCTATGGAAAGGGAGGAATGAAAAAGGGAAAATGGACAACATTACTTTTATTAAAGGGAAATACTTACTTTCTTTTTTTCCATTGGGAAAGTCGCCTTTTTTAGAAAGTTGGTGCATGTAGCTACTAAATATTAGTAACTAAATATACAAATAAAATCATGTTATGGAGCTAAACTATTTACATATAGATACAAATGTATATTGCTCTTAATAACTATTTAGAACCAGTCACTGATGATCCCTGGGTGCCTCCAACAACATGGTGGTGGAATAATGATCGTAAGTTTTTTGTTTCTTGTTTTAACCTTTTTTTTTTTTACGGTGGTGTTTTCAATGTTTGTTTGATTGCGATAATTTATTTTTCTGACATTTAAGCTATTTTAATCTTCGGAAATGTTCGACCCTAGGTGACTGGCTCCAGCTCACTCGACCGACAGTAAAGCGAGACTGATATTCCGTCATTGGACCGCGATACCGACAGCCAACGAGACCAACAAATCTGGCCTCATGGTCCTTCTAGCAATCATACAGAGGGTTCACTAGACCGACGGCCCGTGAGACGTTTCTTTGTTTTATCTTTCTCATGGGCTTTCTATAACACAGGCCTTGTGGACCCTTCATAATTTGTTTCCTTTCAATATTTTCTTATGTAATTTCTCTGTCGGTCTCGTGGGCCTTCGGCCTACTGGGATGGCACCAGCTAAACTGCTTCTTTCCGTAGATGCATGAATTTCTTTAAAAGATAAATTATCGTTTTAAACGAATGAGATTCAAAGATGGTCCAGAGTAATATTTCGATCCTAATGTTTTTCCTTTCAATCCTAGGACCTCGTATATATCCTGCTCGGGGCACAGTTGGTGGACATTCTGTAAAATAACCATTCTTTAAACTTTAATGAAAATTCGTCGACATCATTTTCCAGGTTGAAATATCGAACCAGTTTTAACCCTGAAAAGGCCGGGCTATTTGAGGTCTTAACCCTAATAAGGCCGGGCTATTTGAGTTCTTAATACGGCCGGGGGATTATGGCCCCTAAGATCTCGGCCGTGAAACAGCCGATCGCCGCGAAAATTTGCATGCATGTCAAGTGAAGTGTATAGAATACTATAGCAATTTCAATTTTTTGAAAAAATGACTCATTTGCATATTTATGGTAAATTATGCAAATAAGGTCAAAAAATTCATATTTTTACCCATAAATCATATATTCTTCATATTTAAGCTTTCTTTTCCACTACATATATTTGTTAGACCATTTGGAATAATAATACGAAAAAAATTTTTGGAAAGCTAGGTTATTCCTTATGTTATCTCTTGTTTTGATAATTTCTTATGTATTTCATTGTTTTTTAACTTATGTATTTTATTGTTTTTGTTGTTTTATTTCATTTCTAACTATAATTCAACTATTTTGACCCCCAAAACAAACACCTAAACTTTAAACAAGACCAAATAACCAATGTTTTATCTCTTTTAGGAAAAATGATATTTCCATATGTTTTGTACACAAATCACGAAAATGAGCGATTTTCGGGCCGACATGTAAAGACAAAAGGTCACGTGACTTTGTAACGGTAGGTCCGATTTTCAAAAAAATTGTTTTAAAAGATGCGCAAGACTCGAAAGAATAAAGTCATGAAGCGGCGGAGCGTCATCCGTATGCGTTCCCGAACAATCAGAAAATCGCGGAGGGGGGGGTGGGACCATGACGCCCCGGCCGCGTTATTTTTTTATGCGCCACAGATTGGGGCATGGTGCGTGTTGAGCCTATGGGAAGTACGTTCTTTCCCTTCTGAATAGTGTCTGCACATGATCGAGACTAGTCTTGTTTCAACTTTTGACGAATCGACACGTACACACGCTGTCGAGGGTCGCGGAGAACGTTTATCAAATAAGTAATGCAGCATGGCCAGCATGATGCATGATATGTATTTGCAAGGTGTTGTAGAAATGGTACACTATACTCTTGCATTACAGCCTTACAGGCATTAAATATTTTGTAATACATACACACAACCCAAGCAATTAAAAAAGCATCGTGATATTGAAATACTGGTACACTGTTTAACATGTACTGTGTGTGCATGCGTCGTTGCACGCACACGACCACTATTAGTCTGTAAATCAAGACCCCTTTAAAAAAAAAGCCCCAATCTGTGCCGCAGAAAAAAATAACGCCCCCCGGCCTTATTAGGGTTAATACGGCCGGGGGCACTATCCCCTCTAAGATCTCGGCCGTGAAACTACCGATCGCCACGAAAATTTGCGAGCATGTCAAGTGAAGTGTATAGAATACTAAGGTAATTTTTTTAAATAAATTTACTCATTTGCACATTTATTTTAATTTATGCAAATAAGGTCATAAAATTCATCTTTTTACCCATAAATCATATATTCTTTATATTTAAGCATTATTTTTCACTACATGTATTCGTAAGACCATTTGAAACAATAATACGACAACAAAATTTGGAAGAGCTAGGTTATTCCTTTTGTTATCTCTTGTTTTGATAATTTCTGATGTATTTCAATTTTTTGTTTTACTTATGTATTTTATTGTGTTTGTTGTTTTACTTCATTTCTAACTACAATTCAACTATTAATGACTCCCAAAACAAACACCTAAACAAGGCTCAATAACCAACGTTTTATCTCTTTTTTGGAAAAATGACATTTCCATATGTTTTGTACACAAATCACGAAAATGAGCGATTTTCGGGCTGACACGCAAAGACAAAAGGTCACATGACTTTGTAACTGTACGTCCGATTTTCAAAAAAATTGTTTCAAAGATGCGCAAGACTCGGAAAGAAACAAATTAAGCGAGCGGCGGGGCGCCATCCGTATGCGTTCCCGAACAATCAGAAAAATCGCGGAGGAAGGGGGGGGGGGGCATAATACCCCCGGGCCTTATTAGGGTTAAATTCATTATACATGTATGTATGTACGGGCTTTCTCATGCTTTGTAAGAGCAGGTAACATTGAATTTTATGCATTGTGAATATATTTCAGCAACAACAACCGAAAGTACTACTACAAGGTGGTGGTGGTGGTGGACAACAAGTAACCCTGGTATGTAAATACACTGTTGCCAATAAAGTTGGAATTATTTTTTTTGTAACTTCTTTTCATGAAATGATTGTGACACTATGATTTATTCTTCATAAAGTATATATCTTTTCAGTATGGATCTCTTTCAGCAAATTAAAATGAAAATCAAACGACAGTTAATCTTTACAGAATCTATATTCTGGTTTACAGGGGCGGCGATTTCTTTTCATGACCGGGGGGACGAAATGCGAGGGACGAGGGAGCAGTGGCGTAATGAGCAAAAACTCGAAACTGAGCTCGATCCCCTTCTGGTGTATTTAAATGTTATGATAATGATACATAATAAAGAATACAAACATAGCTCAGGGAGTAAACTCACAACTCCCTGCATAGCTTAATAATACAACAAAACAACAACACAAATGTATAACGATAAATAGGAATGATCTAACCTAGGCTATGGTAAACATAAATACAATATTATGTACAATATGGCAAGCATACATGAAAAGTGGAGAATACCACATGAACAAAATAAATACAAACAAAAAACTACATAATTGTCCTAACTTTCTAACAAATTATAATTTTCATTTTTTTTTAAATAGGACTCATTTCTAAAGATTTTACGGTTGAGAAACTTATTATAGATCTACACCTCTTACTAATAGGCTCTAAAAACATCAGCTTATGAAATTGATGTGATCTATATTCATAGTTCTCAGGTAAGAAATCCTGCAATAAAAGAAGTAAAACATTATGTGTAAGTAAAACAAGATGATTAGTCATAATTTTTCACAGCTCATATAAGCTGATATTCAGATGTGTAGATCTATAATACATTTGCTAAAGGTAGACATGCTAGAGCACAAATGAAACATTTGCAAGCCTATATGCCATGGTTATGCAGTATGCACGCACACCATGCGATGTCTGTGTGTAGAGAGCTTCGCACCGTTTATCTTTCGCATCCGTAAAATCTTTAGCACGCGTACTTACGCGTAATAAAGCTTGTTATTGACAAGATGAGCTCTAATTGGCTGTATGCAAATGAGTTCATACTGGGGTCCGGAACTCGAGTGGGAAAAAAATTACGCGCCCCGGCGGCGGTCATGAAGCTAAAGGGTTTTAGGCATTTAATTAAGGTCAGATGAGCATCCAGGGGACGGGGCCCCCGGAAGCTCAGGGGTTTTAGGCATTTAATTACGGTCAGATGAGCGTATTTTGATACCTCATTTGTGACACTGGCATGCAGGTCACTAACTGGAGTGGGGTCTAGGGTGCGGAACCCCCAGAAGCTCAGGGGTTTTAGTCATCTAATTACGGTCAGATGAGCAGGGGCCCGCCTTAGGGCTCTTGGTGGGGTCCTGGGGACAGAGCCCCCGTAAGCTCAGGGCAAAATCATGCCATTTCAGCAACATTTGTAAATCACTGGTATCGAATTAGAAACAAAACCACGTTTGAATTTTATTTTGGGGAACTGTGTGTGCACTTTTTCAAATTTTCAGGGGGACGATCCCCTGAAAAAATTGAGGGGTACGTGCCCCCCGTCCCCCGGGATCGCCGCCCCTGCTGGTTTGAACAACATTGGATTTGTCTTGTTTCTAATTTCCCACCTTGGTCATTTAAACAATAACACATATTTGAGGAGATTTAACTCATTAAAATGTCTCATATTGAACTTTCACGGATTCAAACTGACACGGATTAGTAAAATTAGACCTCATGGCATATTGTCCACAAACTTGTTGATGCTGTCAAAGGAGAGGGTGTCCTAATCTTTCGTCAGAGCCTGGGCTAGCTCTTGTAGAGTTTGAGGAATAATGTCCATCGTATTGATGGTTCGACCTAAGGCATCACAGGCATGCTCGCTAGGGTTCCTATCAGGGGAGCAAACAGGCCATTGCATCTGCTGCACCCCCTCTGCATCAAGGAATTCTCTCACAGTAGCTGCTATGTGTGGTCTAGCGTCGTTGTCTTGCATCTGAAAGTTGTTTCCATAGATCGTGTGTGTGTGTGGAAGGCAATGGTTCTCAAGGATGTCTCGATACACGACAGGGTTGCCGTTTTCATCCGGCACCGCCAATTGCGTTTTTCGTTCTAATAAATACCTACCCATACAATCACTGAGCTGCCACCAGCTTGATTGTTTTTAATGGATGCAATTATTGCGGAGGTTTTCGCCACGTAAAGACCAAGCCCTTTGTCTTCCCTCTGTACGGTCAAAGATGGCGGCTCTCATCCGTAAAGATTACATGTCGCCATTGTCCAAGCTGTAGTCGTCCGTGCTCCCTAGCCCAGCGGTCGGGTAACTCTGTGTCGAGGAGTTAGGCATGGACACTTGGTCATTCGTCTTGCTTGGTAACCATACTGAAGTATTCTTCGATAAACAGTGTGGCAGGAAACGTTTATTTCATGATGTCTTCCATGAAACTTGAGTTTCCAAACTTTATTGAGGTGTTTAGATTAACAAGTCTATTGTAAAAACAAATCGAGTTTATTTTCCACCTGCTGCCTAGTTAATTCTCAACCCCCACCACCCCCCTCCCTCCTGCTCTATATCGCTTTCTGCCAAACATATTTGCCTCTGTCATTGCCCTTTCCGGCCCTTTCCTTCTTAACTTCTTCCTTTCTCTACTTTTATCAAGAACCAGTGATATTAACGCCATGGCCTCCACAAATTATTTGTTCTCCGACCTAGCATCAACTAATTTATGCAAATTACATTTCGACTATCGACATTGTGGTATATGTGAACGGGTGAGCAATAAAGCGACTTCTTTTGTATAGTAAAACGTGTACAAAAGTGAATTAGACTATTACCCTCTCTCCCCTGCACGTGCCATGTGTTAACATTGTTTTAGTTGAGCGCATCTGGAGCGAAGGCAACCTGAGCGTAATCGAGAGTGACCCATTCCAAAGATGCAGTTCATGAGATAGCTAATACCCTCAATAGTATATAACAAATTTATTTCGTCATTCAATATCACATATATACACCTCATGTCATTTTATTTCAAACTCGGCCTGTGGCCTGGGGTAAATTTCGGTAAATTATAAATTTGTTGGTTCATATATTTTGTTATATTGATCGCCGGAGCATTCGATATTCGTATAATATTATTGCATCTCATTAATCAGAATGCAAAATATGTGCCACTCTCCACCAAGGTGAAGTAAATGGGTACATGGTAGGAATCTCTTCATTGCGTGCTTTGAGCGCCTTAGGGCAGCTAGGCTGAAGCCTGTGCAATAACAGTACTTTGCATGCGCGCTGAGCATCCCCTGGGATGGATACGTGCGCGATATAAATGTAGCTTGTAGTAGTAGTTCAAATGATTTTATTTCTCATGCAAAACATAATACAATGAATACTTATATTACAAAAAAAAAAAATGAAACGACAAACATAATAGAAATAGCATGAGAAAGGAGGAACTAACTAGAAGCAGAGCTTGTTGAAGTGTTAGTTCCTCAGATGCTGTTTTACAATATATCTTGAACAAAGTGTACTTGGAAATCGATAAATAAAACAAATATGTGGCAAAGAAATTATGAATTTAGGGGGAAAAAAATTATTTAAAAAAAAGAGAGGAAGAAAAAAATAAAGGAAAATAGTAGAAGTCAAAAAGAAAGAAAGTAGTAGTAGTAGTAGTAGTAGTAGTAGTAGTAGAAGAAGAAGAAGTATAGGAGTACATCCAAATATACTAGAATTTTAGGTTATGGTTAATATATACTCAAATTGAATGGATTATGCAGTTGGAATATTTTAGATGCATAGCTAATGAAGGAAAATTAAACGACCTTAGTTTCGATTCTCCCTCCGCTTCCTTTTACCTACTTATCCATAACCATTTTTATGTATCCTCTTTTTCACTTATATTAAAGATTCCACAACTATCTCGATTCCAACTGAACCATCTAGTACTGGTAAGTCTCTGTAAATTGACTTGGACTTTGACATCCTTTTATTAGGATTTTCTACATTGTGGCGTTATATGTTACTTATCTTGTTAATATGAAATCCAAGTGTTTCGCACGACATAACGTTTGTTATCCTCCGATTTATATCCATAAATGAATAATCTCTAAATGTGACAATGATTAATGGTCGTGGTACCAGAAGGAAACATTATTCAATCCTTACGTCAAGATTTCGGATGAAATAAATGGATAAAAAACAAATTTTATACCGGAGATTTTTCAGGGAATCGCCCAGGGCTCCGTCTTATAATGACTTGATATTAATTGTAACTTATTTGCGATTGATATCAATCGCAACTTTGTACACAGGAGAGAGGATACTACAAACTAGATTGGAGGACTTGCAATTGATTTGCACCAATCGCAACTCTTTATAAGACAGGGCCCAGGTTTTAATGTCGAAAGTAGCATCTGAAAGTAAATATGGCCTCAGAATACGTCAACTATATTAGGATCATATTTGCCCAAAGAGAATATCAGACTAGAAATGCACCAAATAATCTGACGATGACCGTCGTCTTCTGCTTATTTTTCCTCTGTTTTTGGTGGTAACAATATTTTTGGAATACTGCCCCCGCCCCAGTTTTGTTTTGCTAAATCCCGCTGCCTACGTGTTGAAATAGATTTCAAGCTTTTATTTCTGCCACAGTTCGTCTCGTGAATGGTAACGAAGCAAACGAAGGAAGGGTAGAGGTATTCTACAGCGGATCTTGGGGAACCGTCTGTGACGACTCTTGGGGCATAGATGATGCGCGTGTGGTCTGCAAAAGTCTAGGTTATCAGGATGCCCTCAGTGCCCCAGGCTACGCCCGCTTCGGCCAGGGCAGTGGTCCTATTTGGATGGATAACGTCCATTGCTCGGGCAATGAGGCACACATTTTCGACTGCCCGCATAACGGTTTCGGAAATAACAACTGCAACCATGGGGAAGATGCCAGTGTCGTCTGCTTGCCTGATGGTAAATACATCTAATTTTTTGCACGCACTACTTGTCACAGATATTTTCTGTATGCATTGATTTTTTTTGTTTTCCGTCGAAAGCCCAATTCCGGACAAAGCCGAAACCTTATGCCAAACTACCGCACCCTGCCTCGGGGGTTGTGTCTATGGCGCGCCGTTTGACCAATAATTCAGATAAACACTGTTTATCGCCGATAAACACTGTTTATCGCCGAAAAACACTGTTTATCGAGCGATAAACACTGTTTATCAAGCGATAAACACTGTTTATCGAGAGAAACTATGTTTATCGACTGAAAAACACAGTTTCTCTCGATAAACAGTGTTTATCGCCGAAAAACAGTGTTTATCGCCGATAAACACTGTTTATCGAGAGAAACTGTGTTTATCAGTCGAAAACATAGTTTCTCTCGATAAACAGTGTTTATCGCTTGATAAACATTGTTTATCGCCGATAAACACTGTTTATCACCGATAAACACTGTTTATCGAGAGAAACTGTGTTTTTCAGTCGATAAACATAGTTTCTCTCGATAAACACTGTTTTTCGGCGATAAACAGTGTTTATCGGCGATAAACAGTGTTTTTCGGCGATAAACACTGTTTATCTGATTTATTGGGCAAATGGCGCGCACTCGTATTCCAGATCAGAGCCGTATGCACTACTCGATCTGCACGTTAGTCAGGTGGCTTATTGAAATTACCGTTACTTGCCTGATAAAAGCACCATTTTTGGTACAGGGCTTCCTTAGGACCTACTAAACTATATTAGACTAGGAGCCCCCGGCAAAAATTTCAATTTAAGGGTGTGGGGCGGGGGCGTCGCCTCGTAGCCCCCAAATAATTTATAAGGTAATATAACATTGATTTGTTGTTATACAAATGCCATTTTTTGTACAGGGCTTCCTTAGGACCTACTGAACGATATTAGGTAGGAGCCCCGGCAAGAATATCATATAAGGGTGTGGGGCGGGGCATCGCCTCGTAGTCCACAAATAATTTATAAGGTAATATACCATTGAGTTTTTGTTGTACAAACGCCATGGGGTCTCCAATCACACATTATATGAATAGTTATGCCGGGGCTCCTACCCTACCATCATTCAACTACATCCTTAGCTAAACACCCAACATGTAGTACCTGGTTACCTCTTCGGAAAAACATACCCATCTCCTTACGCCATGCATCTAGATATCAACAATTCAAGTGCAAAACCAATCGTTTCCGAAATAGCCCCTACCTTACTTTGTCGATCTTCTCAATAAAGCCAAACCCAATTAATCGAAATAGATGAATTAATTTTTTAATTTTCATTTGTATTATACTCCTTTCATAAATGTTGAAGTTTCCTGATTGTTACTCTCCATAAGATAATAACACACCAATATAACAAAACACTGTTCCCTTTCCTTCAATAGCCACTTTATATCTGAAGTGAAAAGAATTTTAAAGTACCATAATTGTAGTTCTTTATATCATTTTCTAAGCAATAATACAAATACTTGCAATATCAAACGTCAACAATGTTATGAAAAGAATATTTTCATTTCTATTTTTATATTCGTATATTGTCTTAATGACTCTTTAAAATTACATGTATGCAATTTATATTTTTTGATGTACATGTACTTTTATAACTTCCTCTTTTACTTCTTTTCTTAATGTTTCTCCTCTCCGTTTTTCAGACTTCATGTTATCTTCTGTTTTTTTGTTGTTTTTTTGCTGCCCAAGCAATATTACCATATTAACTATATATATTTCAAAATTGACAAATCAAACGTAACTGTATTTTATATTTGAAATATGTAAAGTGTCTTTTAATTGTACACATGACCGATTCAGCCGTTGGGCTGCGACACATGTTTTTTTTAATAAACCTTGAATTGAATTGAATTGAAATGAAGCCCTGTACCAAAAATGGCGTTTGTACAACAAAAACTCAATGTTATATTACCTTATAAATTATTTGTGGGCTACGAGGCGACGCCCCCGCCCCACACCCTTATATGATATTCTTGCCGGGGACTCATACCCTAATATCGTTCAGTAGGTCCTAATTAAGGAAGCTCTGTACCAAAAATGATATTTGTACAACAAATCAATGTTATAAAATTATTTGGGGGCTCCAAAAAGACGCCCCGCCCCCACAGCCTTAAATTGACATTTTTACCGGGGGCTCCTAGCCTAATATCGTTTAGTAGGTCCTAAGGAAGCCCTGTACCAAAAATGGTGCTTTTATCAGGCAAGTAACGGTAATTTCACTAAGCCACCTGACTAACGTGCAGAGTAGTGCATATGGCTCTGATCTAGAATACGAGTGCGCGCCGTTTGACCAATAATTCAGATAAACACTGTTTATCGCCGATAAACACTGTTTATCGTCGAAAAACAGTGTTTATCGACCGATAAACACTGTTTATCAAGCGATAAACACTGTTTATCGAGAGAAACTATGTTTATCGACTGAAAACACAGTTTCTCTCGATAAACAGTGTTTATCGCCGAAAACACTGTTTATCACCGATAAACACTGTTTATCGAGAGAAACTGTGTTTATCAGTCGAAAACATAGTTTCTCTCGATAAACAGTGTTTATCGCTTGATAAACAATGTTTATCGCCGATAAACACTGTTTATCGCCGATAAACACTGTTTATCGAGAGAAACTGTGTTTTTCAGTCGATAAACATAGTTTCTCTCGATAAACACTGTTTATCGCTTGATAAACAGTGTTTATCGGTCGATAAACACTGTTTTTCGACGATAAACAGTGTTTATCGGCGATAAACAGTGTTTATCGGCGATAAACAGTGTTTATCTGAATTATTGGTCAAACGGCGCGCCATATGTGTCTGTGGCTAGAAATAATGCCGTGACCTGTTCTGTGCAATTATATGCCTGAATGCGCTTGAATTGCACAAATGAAATAACGCCTCGTGTGCACCGGAGGCACATACTTTCATTCGACACTTAAACAAATATCGATAAAGTCTCAGTCCCTGGTTGTGACAAATAAGTCGCAACAGGGCCTGTTGACTTCAGTCTCTGTATAGGCTCCTTGCTCAGACCCTCTGCCATGCATTCTGACAAGGCTTTGTGCTTGCAACCTACTCGTTGCACACGCGGCGTCAAATTAGTGACGCAAGACTGCGTCAGGGAGAGGTTCGGTCTTTAACTCACCATGTGAGAGTATCATCGCGCTGAAAGTGAATTGCAAAATGAGCAGCACAAACAATTGGTTGAATATCCGTGATAATATGGACCCCTTGCCTTCACATGTTCCATTAGCGCAGTTAATCAAATCTATAAAGGAAATTACACCATTCATTAGACCAATCAAATCAATGTTTTCATGGATTCATATTATGTACGATATACGATATAATATTACACTCTCACATGAAAAATACGAATTATTTATTTGTTGGGGGTTCTCACATGAACTGAACATATCTACACTTTGGGATCAACGTTCAATACATGTTTGTATTTCCACTCCGGAGAAATAATTTTGTTGAAAAAAATGAAGTGAACAAAATACAAAGAATATGACTGTTGCAGATGTGAAGATGTAATTAGCCCCTTATACAATGTTAGGTCCATAAATTGCAAGCACACTGAGTACATAGTTTGATCGTGAACAAATATCCATTTGTATCTTCTCGCAGAGGCAGACCTGACTTGTGACAGCGTGTCGATGACTCTCACTATGGACAGAACCCTTCTCGAGATCGGCGACGACGCCCGCGATGTCCATTTCGAAGACGAGTCTTGTGTTGGATACGACCACGACAGTCAGCATGTTGCGATCACCACCATGTACGACAGATGTGGTACTACGCAAGAGGTATGGTCAATAAGTCTTTATTTACCATTGATACATCACAAAAATACTACTTGATAAGGATTCCAGTAATGTTCTCATGAATCGCTGTTCCATTCTTTTAGTGACCATCTTAATTATCTATATTTACGAGTGCTCGTAGAAGATTATTTCCCATCAGTAGTAGACGTAGAGGTTTAAAAAAAAAGCGTCTAGGGGACCACGTGTCTAACATCTGTATCATTATGAATATACATTGGCTAGATGATTTACACAGTGTGGTCATGACCTAGAATTTGTGAAGATCATCTTTTTCTAGATGCATCTATTTGGGTCCAAGACCTTAGGTTAAAATTTATTTAAATAACATATTGAACGTGTCTGTCAAGCCAAATGAATTCCTCTCCCTATTCTTAAAAAATACGGCATTTCTTCAGAGGCGGTTAAGCATAAACCCTGGAATAGAACACAAATGTATGGATGGCAATAAATGACAAAGATGAACAAAAAATTATGTTCTTCGTCTTTATTCGTACCCTAAATATTATTATAATTTTCACTTTTTCAGCAGACCATAGTGAATCAGAGATTTATATCATTGTTGAGGTTTTATATCACCTTCGGCCTTGTGGAAGTGTAGAAGAATACTAAATATAGTCGGTGGATTTTTTTTTTTTTTTTTTTTTTTTGGGGCTGGCAGACAAAAAATCCGCATCACCCCACTCTTACATGCAGGCCCCGCTGAACGTTTTTCAAAGTGGGTGGGGAAGGCTTAGTATTTACGACCAGGTAGAGCGTAGCCTAGTATAAATTGGCGTGGGGTCTAGGGGCAAAGCCCCGGCAGGGGTCGATCAAGGGGCGGAGTTCCCGGAAGCTCAGGGGTTTTAGGCATTTAATTACGGTCAGATGAGCATATTTTGATACCCTATTTGTTACACTGGCAGGTCACTAATTGGCGTGGGGTCCAGGGGGTGGAGCCCCCGGAAGCTCAGGGGTTTTAGGCAATGAATTACTTTCAGATGAGTATCCAGGGGCCTGACTTAGGGCCATTGGTTGGGTCCAGGGGGCAGAGCCCCTGGAAGCTCGGATCTAGCTTTTTGCTAAGGGGGGAGGGGGTTTGACCCAATGACGATGCAGAGCATCGTCCACGAGCCGCGTAGCGGCGAGGCGATTTTGTTGTTGTTGCTATTTTGAACCCCCCGGCCCGTAAGTGACGTTTTCCTGGCATCTACTAACACAATGGAGACCATCAAAAGCAGAGCAGGATAACTTCTTTTTAAACAGTTTGACCCAGTGACGATGCGGAGCATCGTCCACGAGCTGCGAAGCGGCGAGGCGATTTTTTGTTGTTGGCTATTTTGAACCCCTTAAGTGATGTTTTCCTGGCATCTACTAACACAATGGAGACCTTAAAAAGCAGTGCATGATAACGTCTTTTTAGATCAAGTAACAGTTTAAACAGTATGACCCAATGGCGATGTAGAGCATCGTCCGCGAGCCGCATAGCGGCGAGGCGATTTTTGTTGTTGCTATTTTGAACCCCCGCCCGTAAGTGATGTTTTCCTGACATCTACTAACATAATGGAGACCTTAAAAAGCAGTGCATGATAACGTCTTTTTAAATCAAGTAACAGTTTAAACAGTTTGACCCAATGGCGATGCAGAGCATCGTCCACGAGCCGCATAGCGGCGAGGCGATTTTTGTTGTTGTTGCTATTTTGAACCCCCGGCCCGTAAGTGATGTTTTCCTGGCATCTACTAACACAAAGCACAAAGCAGTGCATGATAACTTCTTTTTAAACTGTTATCTCTTCTTGTAGGCCAACCTCCATCTTTACAGCCTTGGCGTCGACAAAGCACAAAGCAGTGCATGATAACTTCTTTTTAAACAGTTTGACCCAATGACGATGCAGAGCATCGTCTACGAGCCGCGAAGCGGCGAGGCGATTTTGTGTGTGTGGCTATTTTGAACCCCCCGGCCCGTGAGTGATGTTTTCCTGGCATACCATAAAAAGCAGTGCATGATATCGTCTTTATATATCAAGTAACAGTTTAATACACAGTTCACTGCAGGTCACTAATTGGCGTAAGGTCTAGGGGCGGAGCCCCCGGAAGCTCAAGAGTTTTAGGCATTGAATAACGGTCAGATGAATATCCAGTGGCTCGCCCTTAGGGCCCTTGGTTAGGTCCAGGGGGCAGAGCCACCGGAAGTTCAGGGGTTTTAGGCATTAAATTACCGTTAGATGAGCATCTAGGGGCCCGTTTTAGGGCCCAAGGTTGGGTCCAGAGAGTAGAGCCCCTGGAAGTTGAGGGGTTTTAGGCATTTAATTACGGTAAGATGAGCATATTTTGATAACCTATTTGTGACACTGGCAGGTCACTAATTGGCGTGGGGTCCAGGGGGCGGAGCCCCCAGAAGCTCAGGGGTTTTAGACGTCAATACGGTCAGATAAGCTTATTTTGATACCTTATTTGTGACACTGGCAGGACACTAATTGGCGTGGGGTCCAGGGGGCGGAGCCCCCAGAATCGCAGGGGTTTCAGGCGTTTTATAACGGTCACATAAGCATGCAGGGGCCCGCCTTAAGGCCCCTGTTGGGGTCGAGGGGGCTGAGCCACCGGAATTTCAGGGGTTTTAGGCATTTAATTACGGTCAGATGAGCATATTTTGATACCTTATTTGAGACACTGGCAGGACACTAATTGGCGTGGGGTCCAGGGGGCGGAGCCCCCAGAAGCTCAGGGGTTTCAGGCGTTTTATAACGGTCAGATAAGCATTCAGGGGCCCGCCTTAAGGCTCCTGGTGGGGTCGAGGGGGCAGAGCCACCGGAATTTCAGGGGTTTTAGGCATTTAATTACGGTCAGATGAGCATACTTTGACACCTTATTTGAGACACTGGCAGGTCACTAATTGGCGTGGGGTCTAATGGGCGGAGCCACCGGAAGTTCAGGGGTTTTAGGCATTAAATTGCGGTCAGATGAGCTTATTTTGATACCTTATTCGTGACACTGGCGGGACACTAATTGGCGTGGGGTCCAGGGAGGCAAGGGCCTTTCAGCCCCCCCCCCCCCGATCCACATGTTGTTGGCAGGATTAATCGCAACTGATCTCCCCTTCATTTCTTTTCTTCTTCCTCTTCTTTATTTCCCTTTCTCTCCTCTTTCTCTTCTTTTCCTTCTCTCTCTCTCTCTCTCTCTTTTTACTCTTTGCGGGGAGAGGCAAGGGTCTTTTGGCCCCCCCGATCCACAACTTGTTGGCGGGAAAATTGCAACTGATATCCCCCTTCATTTATTTTCTTCTTCCTCTTCTTTCTTTCCCTTTCTCTCCTCTTTCCCTTCTTTTTCTTCTCTCTCTCTCTTTTTTTTCTCTGCGGGGGGGGGGCAAGGCCCGCTCGGCCCCCTGGATCCGCGCCTGTGGAACATTCCTTCCGGAAATGACCCTCCTCGCCACATCCAAAACAAACCCTGGGCGCAGTCGACTTCGCATTCCCCCGCGTACCGCCTAGAGCTGCCGCGATCTTCTCTAAGCTCTTCTCTAGGCCGGACATACGGGAATCTAGACTTTTCGCTAAAGTGGATATACGGTTATCTACTAGTGTTACTGTTAGTGGCCACTAAGGCCCATTAGTGACTATAAAAAACATAGGCTCTTCCTGGCTATTTGGGAATGTGTCAGTTTGCAACAGAAATGGAGAAACGCGCACTTTGTTGAAAATCATGTGATATCACGAACATTTTATAAATCACTTGTATGGAATTGAAAATAAGTCATGGTTGAATTTTATTTGGGGGCTAGCGCCCCAAGCCCCCCACCAGTACGCCAGTGCCTGCCATA